>BGPT01002650.1:9772-40999 GCA_003297045.1 Symbiodinium sp. clade C Y103
TTGAAATGACAATGAATTGAAATGACAGTGAATTGAAATGACAATGAATTGAAATGACAGTGAATTGAAATGACAGTGAATTGAAATGACAATGAATTGAAATGACAGTGAATTGAAATGACAATGAATTGAAATGACAGTGAATTGAAATGACAATGAATTGCAATGACAGTGAGTTGAAATGACAGTGAATTGAAATGACAATGAATTGAAATGACAGTGACTTGAAATGACAATGAATTGAAATGACAGTGAGTTGAAATGACAGTGAATTGAAATGACACTGAATTGAAATGACAGTGAATTGAAATGACAATGAATTGAAATGACAGTGAATTGAAATGGCAATGAATTGCAATGACAATGACTTGCAATGACAATGAATTGCAATGACAGTGAATTGCAATGACACTGAATTGCAATGACAGTGAGTTGCAATGACATTGACTTGCAATGACAATGGATTGCAATGACAGTAAGTTGAAATGACAGTGAATTGCAATGACATTGACTTGCAATGACAATGAATTGCAATGACTGTGAATTGAAATGACAGTGAATTGCAATGACAGTGAATTGAAATGACAGTGAATTGAAATGACAGTGAATTGAAATGACAATGAATTGAAATGACAGTGAATTGAAATGACAGTGAATTGAAATNTTGAAATGACAATGAATTGAAATGACAGTGAATTGAAATGACAATGAATTGAAATGACAGTGAATTGAAATGACAATGAATTGAAATGACAGTGCATTGAAATGACAATGAATTGAAATGACAGTGAATTGAAATGACAGTGAATTGAAATGACAATGAATTGCTCCGTAACACAGAAGTATAGACTTCTAAACTTCCTTCGATGAAAACCTGCTTCAAGCCGCAAACCGTTTTGGAAAACTGCAAACTGCTCCACTAGATGGAAACTACGTGTTTATCACGCCATCATCCAAAACAAATTCATCTATGGGTTGCAAACCCTTCCCCTTACGCAAACCATATTGAAGAAGATAGATGCGTTCCACCTCCGTGGTCTTCGATCCATTTTAGTTTAGGACTGGAGACCACTTTTGTTAATCGTAGGAACACAAATGAATTTGTGTTGAAGACTGCTTCTGAACATTCGGGACATGAAATAGAGCTGTTTTCGAACCTCCTCCTCAAGAAACGAGTTCCTTTAGCTGAACATGTCCTTAGAACCGATGACAGTGATCCATTACGTCAGACCACCTATGCGCCCAGTACAGCATGCGGGTATCCAATGGGGAAAAGGAGGGTAGGAGGTCCGAGGCAGCAATCGAGACACTTTACACATACACATATTTGGGACAAATTTTCGGACGAACGATGGAGTATGAGAACACAAACAGGCAAAACCAAAGAATTCATCAGTTGGCTCTCGCACGGACCTTTTAAGGATGCAGTCGCATTGCGGGCCCATGGACACTTGAGGGCCCACGGCCGCCAAAAAAAAGTTCACCATGATCTCTTCAGATTCTTCCGAAAAGAAGCAACCTTCTGTAGAAACCATTTCCAAATTCGGCAATACCCCATCAAAAGACCTCCCGACTCTTGTCTGTGCGGGGTTGGACAATCTGGTGCACGTCCGGTCTGAGGTTGGATCTTGGTGATGGCCACGGCTCATCCACTAGGTCCTGGAGTCGATTCAAGCGTAAATGGCGTAGCTGAACATGATGGGAGGGAAATCTGGAGGCAGTGGCAGTAGTCCCAACCTACCAGAAGATAGCACATTGCAGTCATGCCCGCAGGTGCACATATCCCGGTTTGGGAAAAGCGTTGGAACTAGCATCTCTACAAATGGGTTGTATGTGTTCAGTGGTGGCAGAGTTTTGAAGGGCAAAGAAGTAGAGGCATCTCGATACCCCCGAATCATGCCCTCAAATAGTACCCCATGATGCTCTCTTGTTGTAACCTACGCGGCTTTCCAAAAAAATATTTTCAGCAACCAGCAAGAACAAAAGAGTTCAACAAATTTGTCAGTGCTGCCGCTATTGCTCCTTTTCCTGCTCCTTCTCTCTTTCTGCTCATTCTGTCTCCCTTTGGTTCTTCTCCTTTCCTCCTCCTCCTCCTGCTTCTTCTCACCCTACCTCCTCCTTATCCTCACCCTGCTTGCTCCTTTTGCCTGCTGCTGCTACTCCTGCTGGCGCTGACCCGCTGTCGCTGCTCCTGCTGCTGCTGCTACAGCTGCTGCTGCCGCTGCTGCTGCTGCTGGCGCTGCTGCCCGCCGCTGTCGCTGCTTCTGCTGCTCCTGCTACAACTGCTGTTTGAACATGGAAAGTTTCATGCAGTGTTGGAAAGGGATGTGTTTAGAGTTCAAGGTCAGCTTGCAGACCACTGCAAGCTTGAATGACAGATTGGAGTCATTGAATGAAACCAATGAGGCATTGGCAACACGTGTGGCAGTCTTTAAGGAGGAGACCATAGAAACTCTGGTTTTTTTGGATTTTTTTGCTCGGAATTAGCGCACACTGGCACAAGGCCTGTGTCACTAGTCAATTGAATGAAACGAACCAAGGAACAAAGAAACAACAAAAATGAAATGACAATCGCCCGGCGCTCAGTACCGGTCTGAGACGAAGAAGTGCCGATGGCCCTCCGTAATACCCTGAAGTTGCAGAGTCCCCCTGAAAAACTCTGGTTTTTTGGAAGAGGATATCAATTGTGTAAGATATGGGGGTGATGGAAGACCGTGGCTTTGTACGAAACCGAAGTTTAACGAGGGAGCAGAGAGCACATACTGGGGAGGACCACCTTTGGGGGTCCAAAATCTAAATACCTTTCCAACCCCAGAAATGAGCATCGAACAAATCGAAGGAATGATATAATGACATCACCTTTTGCATTCTGAACTCTCTTGCGGAGTCGCCTAAACACACAAAGCTGGAACTCTTCCCCCATTGTAAAGAGGCTTTCAGAAGGTGTGCCGACTCCGTCCGAGCAAGACTCCGCAACTAAGGATGTCAAAACTTGCACGAAACTGTGGTAAAACCGATGTTTCCCGTCTTCGGCCTTCTTCCGAAATCTTCTGGAGTCATGAATTAGCAACTCTTCCCCCAATGTGACTAGAGGCTTCATCCAGTTTCAAATATATACTATTATTCTTTGACCGGATGGCATTGAACCCGCGGCAACATACAAAATCCAAGCCGCAAAGCTGCCGCGTTAGGAGTCTATGGGGGACGGGGGGAGAGCCTCAAAACAAATAACGCACCAAGAGATCAAAAGAATATTGAGCACTGCGACACCCAAGCTTGACGAAAGGATTGATTGTGTCAAGACAAACCCAGAAGAGGGCATCCCGCCAGCAATGTCCCGAGCAGAATCAGCACCTTGCCCACGCCATGCTGCGAAATCCTACGACTTTTTTTTTGCTCGGAACAAGCGCACGCTGGCACAAGGCCTGTGTCACTCATCAGTTGCGTCAAGAAACATGCTGCGAAAGCCTACGACAACAACACCCAAAGAACATGGCGATTTTGCAAAGATCGGCAACATGCTCTCTTGCTGCAAGCGAGGCTGGGAACCCACTATCAGCAACCGTGTTCCCCATTCACGCAGGGCAGCGATTCTGGCTTTCCGTTTGGCGCTGCTGTTGTTTTTCAGCCGCGCCAGTTTGTGGCAAAAGGGTCACTGCAATCATCTCATTTTCGGGTCGTAAACACCTTTGCTTTCTCGACCCCAAGAAGCGGTCCTCCTCAGTTGCGTTGAAAGCTTGCTGCTTCCATGCGAACAAATAGCTTAATACCCAATTGTGCCATGCGAAAAGGTTCATGTCTCCAGCAGCTCCCAAGGTTCCACAATGCCAAAAAAGGGGTTGCCACGCACTACCACTTTTCGTTTCAGACAAAGCCAGTCCAAGCTGCTTTCAATTTCCATTTTTATAGCAGGCGAGACCAAAAACGGGCGCGCCAAATCCAAAAGCTGGAGCATGTAGCAAGCCTTTTTTCTCGCGTTGCGGTTGCGAACATGAATCTCGGTATGCCACCAGCGCTTAAAATTTCACCAGCAACAATGACATCAGAAAGAACAAGAATGACGCCCGAAACCTAATGCTGAACTGGGGAGGACCACCTTCCTCCCCAGTATGTTGACACAAGAGCGTGGAAACTTTGTTGTGTGGAATGTCTGAACGCGTGCGCAAAACACAAATCCACTTGAAGAACAAGCAGGCTGGATCAAATTGAGAAGGAGAGCCAAACTGATAAATGTGGCGATGAGTCTCCTGGTGGAATGAATGGGCACAGGCTTGCTGATCAGAATATTGCTCTGCAGCCGAACGTTTCAACGATGCGCATCAGATCCAACAAGCAATCATCACACTTTTCGATGCAACAGCAGGTCCGAATCCTAAAGGTCTTTCAGATGCAGTCATACAAAGAATCAGAGGTGTTTTCCAGAGACAAGTAATACAAAATGCCTTAGTTAGAGTTCTAGTTAAACTAGTTATACCTAGTTGAGCAATAGTTACAACTAGTTACAACTAACTATTGGCGATTAGTTCAAATAGTTTGAGTTGGAACTAACTCTGTAACTAGTTGGCAACTAATTACAACTTTTTTGCAACTAGTTTGAGAATCAGTTGCAACTAGTTACAAACTAGTTGCAGAGTTCGTTACAACTAGTTCTCAACTAGTTGTAGAATCAGTTGTAACTAGTTGTAACCCTCCAGGCCCAGAGTTGGAGAGTTAGTTGTAACTAGTTGTAACCCTAGCCCCGGACCCAGAGTTGGAGAGTTAGTTCTANGTAACCCTCCAGGCCCAGAGTTGGAGAGTTAGTTGTAACTAGTTGTAACCCTAGCCCCGGACCCAGAGTTGGAGAGTTAGTTCTAACTAGTTGTAACCCTGGCCTTGGGCCCAGAGTTAGAGAGTTGGTTGTAACTAGTTGTAACCCTGGCCCGAGGCCCAGGATTAGAGAGTTAGTTGTAGTAGTAGTAATAGCAGTAATAATAATAGTAAAATTTCCTGGCCCATTTGTTTTGTTCATAAAACAACGAAATAATAATAGTAGTAGTATTAGCAGTAGTAGCAGCAGGAGTAGTAGTAGTAGTAGTAGTCGTCGTAGTAGTAGTCGTAGTAGTAGTCGTAGTAGTAGTCGTAGTAGTAGTAGTAGTAGTAGCAGCAGTAGTAGTAGTAGTAGTAGTAGGAGTAGTAGTAGTAGTAGTAGCAGCAGTAGTAGTAGTAGTAGTAGGAGTAGTAGTAGTAGTGGTGGTAGTAAAATTTCCTGGCCCATTTGTTTTGGTCATAAAACAAGTAGTAGTAGTAGTAGTAGTAGTAGTAGTGGTGGTAGTAAAATTTCCTGGCCCATTTGTTTTGGTCATAAAACAAGTAGTAGTAATAATAGTAGTAGTNCCCCCCCCGCCTGAGACCCCCATAGTTGTGGGTTAGGGTTGAACCCCAACCCCAACCCACCCCACCCGACCCAACCTCTCCAGAGACTTCATATGTATCATCGAAATCGAGGACTTGAGAAACGCGCAGATCAAATTGACGCAAAAAAAGGCGAGAGCGTTTGAGGTGTGACTTCGCACTATCGAGAGCGGATGCTTTTGCTGAAAGAGTTGATGGTTTGCATCCGCAACTGTCCAGTAGCGACTTGATGCCTACGATATGATGATGCAAGTTGACGATTTGAGTGAGAATGAAAGTTCTCCGACCTTACCATCTGAGCCATGAAGGCAGGCTTAGTATCCGTAGAGCTCAGCGTGATTTTGACTTTGGATCGGATCTAATAAGAAGCATTCCTCACCTTCGCCATCTGTCAGTCAGCATGTGATCAGGTTGCGAGGCACATCCAGATGTCAGCACTTCCGACCTTGTGGCTGCGAAGTATCTTTGGTCGGAAGTTTAGAAGCCAAACCGACAAAAAGTGCACGGCGCTGTGGCGAAGCACATTTGGAAGAGTAAAGTGTAAAACTGACAGTCTTGGACCTGGAGATGTTGAAAAAGTGCACGGCGCTGTGGCGCGAAGGCATTTGGAAGTGAAAATCGTGAAAACGTGAGGTCTCGGAGCACTTTTGGAAGTTGAGATATCGAAGAAGTGCACGCTGGTGTGGCGTGAACACATTTGGCACTGAAAATCGTAAAAACGTGAGGTTCAGAGCACTTTTTGACGATTCGATGATGATTCCATGTCGAAAAAATGCATGCCGATGTGGCCCAAACACATTTGGAAGTCAAAAGTGCCACAATTTGAGGTTTTAAGCACATTTTGAGATGTAAGTTAATTAATTGAACTAACAACTTAACAATTGAACAACTTAACAACTTAACAACTTAACAACTTAACCACTTAACAACTTAACAACTTAGTTAGTTAGTTTGTCAGTTAGTCAGNAACAACTTAACAATTGAACAACTTAACAACTTAACAACTTAACAACTTAACCACTTAACAACTTAACAACTTAGTTAGTTAGTTTGTCAGTTAGTCAGTAAGTTAGTCAGTCAGTTAGTCAATTAGTCAGTTAGTCAGTTAGTCAGTTAGTCAGTTAGTCAGTTAGTTAGTTAGTTTGTTAGTCAACTAGTTAGTTAGTTAGCTAGTCAGTTACTCAGTTAGTCAGTTCGTCAGTTAGTTCGTTCGTTCGTTCGTTCGTTCGTTAGTTAGTTAGTTAGTTAGTTAGTTGGTCAGTTAGTCAGTTAGTCAGTTAGTCAGTTAGTCAGTTAGTCAGTTAGTCAGTTAGTCAGTTAGTCAGTTAGTCAGCTAGTCAGTTAGTCAATGAGTCAGTTTGTTAGTTTGTTAGTTTGTTAGTTAGTTACTTAGTTGGTTAGTTAGTCAATCAGTCAGTCAGTTAGTCAGTTAGTCAGTTAGTTAGGCAGGCAGATAGATAGACAGATAGATAGGCCGACGCTCCAACCACCTTTCGATCCATGAGTGGNTCGCTCTGCCGTTCTTGCATCCCATCAACTCACCTCTCCTATAGTTTGCTATTCCTGAAACTTCCGCCACCGCCTTGTGCGGTACTACTGGTATGTACAATAGTTTTTGATACCACGGCGTGGTGTTTGTTTTTGACTCTTTAAAAAATCTGTCCAGTTTGCAGTCATGTCACACCCTTGCCGCCCTTGCCATGCAGTTTCTTGTGCAGTTGCATGTGCGTAGTATCTGATCGTATCAGGCGCTTTCCGCTCAGAGGAAAATAAGCAAAATGGGGGTGGTCAACTGTGTGAAATTTGTGGATTTTTTCAGCTCGTGGCATGATTTAATCCATGACACACTTCAATCTTGCAGTTCAGGCTGCGGCTTTAGACTAGCCAAAATTTTGTTACCACATGTTTCTCACAAATTGTAAATGGATATCGAACACATGTGAATGAAAGACCGCATGCTTGAAAATACACATTTACATGCATTGAAAAGTGCCAATTGAGACAAATTGCATGTTTTGACGTCAATGTCTTGAATGGGATACAGAATGCAACAGACGTGTGTGTGCCTGTTCGCAACATTGTTTTTCAGTTGAAAACATTGCAATGCGGTTGCAGATTGGGTTGCAGCAGATACATGCACAACGCCAAAAACCAAAACAATACGTTTTCGTTGTGATGTTTTGTGGCGGGTGATTTTGCGCATCATTTGCAACAGCAATGCTTGCAATCAATCTTTCCCATGTTGTGCTAATGGTTGCCATTTTGCACTCACAAATGCTTCAGAAAAAACAGTTACCCTTTCTTGGAACAATCAGTTTTCTCTTTATTGCAAACCTTTGTTTTGCAAATTGATTTTTTGTTTTTAACGAATCAAAGATACAATTGCAGACGATGCTGGCGACATTGATGCATCATAGTAGTAAAATGATACATTAACATGCTCATTTTGGACAACAATTTGACAACGTTTTTTCGCATTTTTTTCAATTCACTCCATGAATGACATGAACCATGGGGGACACAAAACTCGAAGAGGGTGAGTGCGCTCCTGAGAAGACATACGGAATGACACTGGAATGCGGTTGATGTGCAACGCGTCATGAATTCAAATTCAAACCTTGAACCTGGCCAGAATAACGTGTTTCATGTCAGGTCCGTGAACATCTTGCGGAAAAAACTTGGACAGGTGTGGGAACCCAATGCCAGCTTTGTTTTCCAAATCAAGTCCGCAACTGGCGGTGCTATGCGCAAACTGTACGAACCCAATTTCCACAGTGAAACCATTTTTTATTGTGGGTAGGAATGAAAAAACTCGTGTGTTGAGGCATTTTTTTGGTTTAGAAATGTCTGGTGACGGTCTTGGAATTGTTGTTGAATTGCCATGTCTTCCATATTTTGTTCAACCCAACAGGATCACAAGCAATCCATGTTTGCATTTTCCTCAAAAACCGCACGTTATCGGCGTCAGTTTTTCATTCAGAATCAGGGTGATGGCCTGTTGTGCCCACCCCGTGTCCCTTGGAACCTAAAGTGGAATGTTGTCAAATTTTTCCTATGGTTCCGACACTGTAACCCAATGGTTTTTTTGGTACAATCCAAAAATTGTCGATACCATTGAATTGCGGCCCGAACTCTCTTCTCCCATTGTGTGTCCCTACATATTTCCTGACATGATTTTGCGCGAAATTCGTCATGGTGTGGTGTTTGCAGCATCTGGAGTCCACAATAATGCCACTGTGTTTAATTTGATTTGGTCTTACGCCAACTTCATCGCAAAAACTCAACAAACCGTTAAGGCACAGGGATCTCCCGAATGGTTCACTTGACATCATTGCACTCAGGTCTCCTTATCTTTTGGTGATGTGTCTTGGTAGCGATGTGCGGGAATTTCACCTGGGTGATTTTCCCATATCCCCTAGGAAACAATGTGGGTTGACACAGCATGAGCCTTTGCCATTTCAGGCCACCACTTTGAAGGACAAGGACCTCAGCGAAGTGATTTTTCTGCAATTTTCAAGTCCCTATTGTGGTGCAATCACGGTTGTGATACCTAGACACATGAGTAGATTATCCGTAGATTGAATCAATCCACATTTTGAAATTGGAACCTGTCGAGTTGCTTGAAACCAACTTATATAATCCAAAATCAGTTTGATCATTTTTGGTGAGTCTGTTGCAGCACAGTTTTTCTGTTTTTTTTTGCAATTTTTGTTTTTCACCAGGACAAGAAAACCAGGCAGCCCGTGGGGTCGGACTCTGAAAGCGAACCCTCTGAAGAGGCTGGACCGCTATAAAAACGTGGACCGCTCAATGGACCCCTGACGACCGGACGCCACGTGACGCCTGCGCAGGAAGTGAGCGACGATGAATCATCAGAGGACTCAAAAGATTGGTGCCAGAGTTGGTGAATGATGTTGTGGTGAATGTAGGGTAACTCTCCCAAAATGGCATGTCAGATTGGTGTATTGCTGTCATTTCCCCTCTGCTAATTTTACCCACAGAACGAGGGGGACAACCCCGAGAGCGGAGCTAGCGACCCATTGGTCCCATCGTCCTAGTGCCAGGGTATTTCCTTTTCATAACAACATGGACGTTTGCTGCCTATAGGCTCGAGACGTGGAGTGTTGGAACAATAGACATTGGTATAATTTACCATTGCAGGCATGCCTGCCGATTTAGAGCTACTTGCCGACTCGCGACTTGATAAAGCTCGAACAGACCGCTTGGGGAGAGAACACCAAGACGAAACAAAGCAATCTTGGCATGTAGGGTTTACATCGGATATAAAATCCCCCAGCCCCATGGAATACATACGCATACTGCATACTTCTATTCGTGTTTCACTCAAGGGTTACATAGGGTGTAAAATCCACTGGCCCCATGGAACATATACGCATACTTCTGTTATAGGGTTTCATTGAAGGCTTCACATAAGCGGAAATGAGAAAGTGGAAACGGCCGAAACGCATGAAGTGCACAGAGGGGCTTTTTCCAAAGAACCGTCCTAGCCACACTAACCCACACATGCACCAGAGCCAAAAAACACTGCACCTGCGCAGAGACATGCCCCAGTCCTGCCCGTAATTTTGCATAGCCATGGGAAATTACAACCCAAACAAACTGGAACAATAGGTTCCAGTTGGCAAACTACCAAAAAGCCATTTTAAATGTCCAAAATGGTTTTATCATATCTTGTCACATTCTATCATTTGGTATCGCATTTTATCATCTTCACGAAATCTAGCTTGCTAGCTGAAGTTGGATTTGCTTTAGCGAGCTGGTTTTGGGGCCCCCTGGTTGCACATGATGAATCATGTCGAATGTGTGCCCCCCCCCCCCCCGCGGGCTCAAACCCCGCTGCGTCCATCCCGCTGGGTTTCATCTGTGACCACGCGTTCGCATGCCCACGCACACACACATATAATATTCACCGTCAGGGTTGTGAATGCAACGCGCCGCAATTTATATAATGCAATCTACTGTGAATTTTTCTAATGCAATCTAATGTAGTGGAATCGATTCCAACGCAACCTAATCTAATTTAATGCAATCTATAAAACGCAATCTAGCCTAATATGTATATGGTCAAATGATGTAATGTAACGTAAGTGTAAATCTAAATGCAAATGTCAATTAAGGGCAATGTAATGTAACGTAATTTAATGTAACGTAATGTAATGAGAAAACATGTACTGAGAAAACAACCCCTTGGATCTTGCATTCCTTTTCCTCAAGAGGTCTGCGTGAAAACATGGCCCGGTCTTGGCGAGGGACAGAAGATGCATATCTTAAGATTCCCAGACATTTCTTGTTCGATGGATGTATGCACTTAAGTTACCACATTCTAAAATTGGGTTATTTGTATAATGGTTATAAATATATATAGTTTTACATATAGACTATACAAACATCGATATGTCGCGAGGCAGATGGAGACACTTAGATGTATTCATCACAGTCACAACCACATAAATATGTAAAATATCACGGACAAGGAAGGAAAGGCCGGGGGAAAGAGGTTCAATCAGATGGTTGCAAAGTGGAGCGAGTTCGGTTGGGGCACCTTGTATTTGGCAAGTAGGGTGTGCTAGGATGTCAGGGGGAAGGTTGTGGAATGATTATGGTGAGCTAGCGTCATGACACATTGCTTTTAGCGTGTCAGCAACATCGATTGGTAGGCCACATATTCTCTCACCGCACATCCTCCTTGCCCAACTAGCTTTCGCCCCCTTCCTTTGGGCATAAAGTTTATGATGTTTTGCTCGATTTTATCCACTATATCCCCAAAGGTATCTCCCATAAATCAAAAATTACCCAAAAAATGCCATGTTCCACTTGCAGGAGGTTGACGACTTCGATTGCTTGTGCCTGCACCGGTTACTTGATGCGCCGACTTGATTTTGGGGTCATGGGATGTTAATGAGACGTGAGTGGGATGAATTTCAAATGATTCGTTTTTTTACCAACAAAAATTGGATATGGGTCCGATTTTGCCACCAGCCCTTGAAGAAGAGGGAAAATGATGATGAAACATGCATCGTTGGTACCAAATGTTCAAAGAAACTCGCATGTTTTAGGCAGATGGCCACTTCTGGAACCGATTCTGATGCATCAACAGCAGGCACAATATATTTGGTCAGGAATGTGGGCCTTCCTAAGGGCAGGCAACTTGCACTATCACACCCTAGATGAATATCTCTAGCTCTAGGAATGCTCTAGGTGCAGATTTGTTTCTTTCAATTCTGAGAAACATTCTTACGTCGAGGTGGCAGATTCTCCAGAGTTGGGTTGTTGACCCTTCCAAGAGCGGATCATAGGAATTTGAGAGCTCTGACGGCAAAGGGTTTGTCTGAAGTATTTATGGGAAAATCCCTTGAATCCGTTGATTAATCATCATTATTCGTATAAAAAGTGCCATTTGGGACATGTACCGATACCCTATACCCCATTTTCAAACACCGACATGCAGACGTTTCAACACGTTTCGGCCATTGAGCCCCTAGCGATGCGCTGCCAAGGCTTCACTTTGCAAAGTCGAAAGGCAGTAGGGTGAAACCAGTCGGCATCTCAGGCCTCGAACGACATTTCTGCGGAAAAATGGATAGGCCTACCCGCAACGGTGGAAAATCATGACGATGGAGGTTTCTAGCTGCTGCTCGGAAAATCATTGAAGTATTGCTGTTTTTTTTTTCCGCCATGTTTGATGACCTGAGGGGATCCATTGTCCATTGTGACATGATGTCAAGGTGATAATGGAGACCTGCGCATCTGCACAGAAGCTTGCAGAACGGGCAGCCTATGACCTCAAGGCCACCTGAAGTATGATGATGGTCATCAAATTTATCTCTGAAGGGTGAGTTGGGTGAGTCCTCTGGTCGCATTTCTTTCCTGCAGTAGATCTTGGATTTTTTTTCCCGATACTTTTTCATCCTTTCAGATACAAGAGCAGGTTGCTGAATTGTTCACACGAGGTCAGAGGTGACCTGGTAGGCTGTCAGAGAGTGCATTCTGCCGGGGCCTTAGAGACGTTTGGAAGTCGTTTTGCACCAAGCTTACATGAAGATTTGACCTGACATATCTTTATATCAAAGTATGGTATGACTGTAGACCATCATATATAAGAAAACATGTATAGATGATCATGGAATCTCTGACTTGTGTTGTTGCTCGATGGCGCGTTTCCAAGTGCTCCCTACCATGGTAGATTCGATGCTGGCGCATATGAAACGCAAATAGAGCTTCACAATGTTATAAAATGCTTTGCTGGATATGGCGCATTGCATGGTGTTTCCCAAGGGGTCAATTCTCAGAGGAAACTATAGACAAAATTATATTGAAGACAGATTTTAAAAACTTCAATTTTTTTCTTTGGTGACCCAAAATTGCAATGGGGAATTCCTCTAGAGCCCAAACGCCAAATGCTCAACCCTTCGTCGCACGGCGTTGGTGCCAGGTCATTAAGAAATCAGAGATGGAGATTACCGGCGATGGCATCTCGTGCACTGTGACTAAGCCACACCAAACTTGAAATGTTTTGCTGGACTGTACAGGCTGTTCAGCTGCACCCAGATAGTTCTCTGAAGACTGCATTGAGCATGGAAGAGAGCAAAATTGTTTCGTACTGTGTTCATTTTTTTCTTCCCAAACTGTTCCTTAAATTCTCAATGCGCTCTGAAAATGCCTAGCTTTCCAGTCTGCTTCCAGTCCCGAGGTGCAGCTCCTGCGTGCAGATGTCGCTTTCTCGGACCTTGGCGCTGGATTCTCGGAGGACGGCTCCGGCTCGGCCGGGCTCCCAGGGCTCCATTGGTCCCTGCCAGGACCTTGCCGTTGTGGCATTGGTTCCGACAGGTGAAAAGGCTGGGCCCGATTTTTTGACACGGTTGAAACTGCATAGAAACCATCATGCTGATGGATTCCATAGGGTTTGTCTATACTGTAAAGCCCCCAGTAGTCTTACAGATATGCAGAGTCTGGAAACAGAGAAGGATGAACGAAGCTGGCTAGTCTGCGCCATGTTTGTCCGAAGCAGCACCTGTCATTAGTGATCAGGGGCCAGAATGGTGCTCAGAAGTCGAGAGGCCACAGTTGGGTTTCTTTTGTAACTTTGCCAGTCCAAGCATTTGCAGACCAGAATAGCAACATAGTGTAAGCTGTAAAGACTCCAAAACATATCTAACGTTGCAGCATGCTTTGCCAGCCTTAAAAGTGGAATCCTGGAGCATCACTCGTACAGGGTCAACTCGACAGCACATGGGCTCTGCCAGTTGCACCTCTGCTTGGGAACACTGACCTTCAAGGCAAAGAAAATCTGCTGAAGGAGTGGAAGGTTGGGTATTTACGTGTTGGATTCTCAGTCCACCAGTCTATCCATGCACCGTTGAATGCAACACGTTAGGAGGACCCTGAACTTGAAAACATTGAAAACCGTGAAGGTACTTCAACCAGTGAAACTGTTGGCAGCCTTAGCACTTTGGCTCAAAAGAGACCACCGAGTCAAGACTTCCTCTGTGGTGCCCATGGCTCAACGTCCTTTGCTGTTCGTGCTGATGGCGGCCGCCTGCCTGTGGCTCTTCTCCAGCTCCGGCTCCAGCTCTGAGGTCTTCATCAGCGGCCCAACGGGCCCAAGCCTTCGAGGCGCCTTCACCGGCAACACGCTGGATCCGCTGGATGCCGAGATCTCCTTGGAGTCGCCTGTGGTCTTGAAGGCATTGCCTGAGCCTCGACCCAACGATGCCATGCTGCCAGTGGAGTTGAACAGAACCTCCTTGTACTGGGGCCTCTTGCTGATTTGCATCCTCTCGGTGCTGTTCTCCAGCTACTTCTTCAACTGAGTACTGGGAAAATCAGAAGTCTTTTTGAGCGCAAGTGCTTTCCAGCAGTTTATGCAAGTGCAGACTGCACAGACAGGAGATGGCAACTTGATTTCAAAACGTTGTGCTGAAGAGCTGCGTGCACCAAAGCTTTCCTCACCACGTCCTTTTGCGGAGTCTGCTTCTTGAAAGCCAATGCTGTCAGGTCCCCAGTACGATGTGTCGGGCTTCTTGGACAAGATAGGTTATGCAGGTGGGATTCGTTCAGGCCGGAGATTTTTGTTGCTGAGATTCGTTGAGTGGTGGCATTGTTTTTGCTGGCAGCAGCTTGACTCTGTGGCAGAGTTTTGTTCATGTTTGTTCTGTGTTGCCGTGGAAGGCCTTATGAACAAATACCACATCAACCTGCAGGTGGGATGCTTGGATCGGTAGGGCGAGGTGATGTTTTAGGGTCCAAAGAGAAAGTCAGGCAGCCATGACAGCTGCTACAGCAGCCTGAGTTTTCAGCTTGCACAGGGTAAACAAGGCCTTGGTGCCTTTGGCTTTGTTGCGGGGACCCTCAGATGCCAAGTCCAAGCTGCATAGTTTCTACAGTTTTTGGAACATCTGGGGCTGAAAATGCCAGCTCTTTTTGTAATTAAAAGAACGGTTTTTGATGATGGTCTCTGAATACCAAACAGAACGACTTGGGGTGTTCAGCTGCAGCCTTTGAGCAAGATTTCACAACGACCGCTTCCTGGCGGAACTCTCCTACCCGAGGCATGCGCAGTGGAGCTGAGAACGGACAAAATTGTGGCCGTGAAGAACCTCAAACTGCAGGTACGCAGCAGATTGTTTGTTTCAATATGTTTCAATTTCAATACATTTTTTTGACATTTCATGTCTTCTTGGGCGACTGCTGCCAAAGGGTCAACATGACTTGCATTTCTTTTCAGGTCAATCCTGTCTCGATTTTCAAAGAGGCTGATCCGGGGATGGGTGGCAGTGGTGTTTTGTTGAACTCTGAATGGGTCTGAGTGGTTTGAGTGGTCTGAGTGGTCTGAGTATGAGTGGGGTTCAGAAAAATCAAACTCGTGCTTTTCTGAGAAAACAGCTGAGATTTCCTTGATTCGAGCAGAGTTCAAAACCCCTTTTGATAGATAGCATATGCGCTTAGAACGGTTAGAGGGCTATACAGTGGTTATTTATGCTGCTACCAATAGTACCGCACAAGGCGGCGGCGGAAGTTTCAAAGATAGCAAACCTATAGGAGAGTTTGGTTGTTGTGTCGCCTGGCTGGCAGAGCAAAACCACTGATGGACCGAAAGGTGACTGAGGCTCTGAGTCTCTTTCTCTCTATCTATTTGTCTATCTGTCTATCTAGCTGTCAATCCATCCATGCATCTGTCCATCTATCTGTCTACCTATTTGTCTATCTATCGATCAGTCTATCTGTCTACCTATCTGTTTGTCTGGTTGTCTATCTATCTATCGATCAATCAATCAATCAATCTATCTGTCCATCTAGTGGTCTATCTATATGCCTAATTATCTTGTTGTCTATCTATCTGTCTATCTAGTTGCCTATCTATCTGTCTATCTAGTTGTTGATCTTTCTGTCTGTCTATCTATCTACCTATCTGTCTATCTATTTGTGTGTCTATCGATCTACCTATCTGTCTATCTGTCTTTCTGTCTATCTATCTGTCTATCTATCTCCCTATCTGTCTCTGTATCTATCTACCTGTCTATCTATCTGTCTCTCTATCCATTGCGCTTTCCACACAAGACCACATCCTAACTTCAAAAAGTGGTCCGAGACCGGCCGGATTTTCACACTTTTGACTTGCGCATGTGCTTTGCGCCACAGCGGCATACTACATATTTTTCGACATCGGATCGTCAAAAAGTGCTCTGAGACCGTCAGTTTTAAACACTTTTGACCTGCGAACGTGCTTTGCGCCACAGCGCCGTGCACTTTTTCGACGTCTCAACTTCCAAAAGTGCTCCGAACCCGCGTGTTTTTAATATTTTGACTTCGAAATGTGCTTTGCGCCACAACAGCGTGCACTTTTTGATCTCTAATCCTGCTCAGATGGCTCCGCGCCCACCGCTTTAGCGATCGTACTTTTTGACCCTCGAGAGCCACAAAACATTGGGGAAAAGATAGTGTTTCGCGCCTTTTCTACCTTTTCGCCCATGTTGATCTTCTTTCTTCCTACTTTCTCTTCTCTGATCTTGTTTCTTCTTCCTTTCTCTTCTCTGATCTTGTTTCTTCTGCCTTTCTCTTCTTTGCCTCTTCCCACCTCTGCCTTTCCATTTGTCCATATTGTCGGAAATTTGACCTCTAGAGAAACAGCTGAATTGCCAAAGCCGGGGTTGTTCAGTTCCGGTGCCGTTTTTTCCAGGCTGACATGTTGAGAGCTGGGCCTGGGTTCCCATGGGAGCGGAGCCAGGGAGCGAAGATATGTCAAGGTCACAGCCATTAAAAATACCATGGTTGATTGATGTTTTTTTTGGGACTTACTGTGTACTCTTCATTTCAATGGGATCATGATATCATTGATATCTCATAGATTCTCATAGTGCCATCAGGTACCAGGTAGGTCGTTCACCCCGTTCGCGTTTGGCTGCGCCAAACGCTGCGCCAAAGCTCGACCGAGGCAAGGCCATCCAAACATTGTGCACTTCTTGGGCCTTTGGGCCGATCCAACCAAAGGGGAGTCCAAGGCACCCGGCGCGGCGCTATGAAGAGCCACTAATCCAGAGAATCGCAACATAACATATCCCATTAAGACATTAAGAGGACCTTTTTTCAGAACTTTGTTTGAAGATTCAGCATGGGTGTGAAAGTTCAGGAACCTAGGGAATATGATCTCACTACTTGGAACCAAGAAACTTTTCCAGTAAGTGCCCTTTCAGCGGAATATAGCAGGGAGATTTTGGAAAGCAATGTCATGCTTTCTTCACGAAGAAATCTGATGTCTTCACAAAGACATTTGATGCATGCACCAACAAAGGTGAGGTAGTCGTGCCCATCAAAATAGCAATCGAATGGACCAACTCAACCCTTCTATACTTTCCTGGAGAGTCCTTTGCACGCAACTCGCACAACCTGCCAGAGCGGCATGCAATGGTACATGGTCATGGACTATTTCAAGGGTGACTTGCACCTTGACCAAAAGGAGTCACGGTGACTGAGTCATTTCCCAGAAGGTGTTAGTATTGGCTTCACGTGTGCATTTCTCCCATCTCTACCATTTCTCCTACCTGTGACAAAGTCTTTGCTTCTAAGAGTTTTAACGCAGGTGACATGTCAGTGTTGACGGCATGGACTGGTGCTGCTCTTGCTTTCTCGGCTCTGAGGTACGATCGAATTGTGGAGAGTCGACGGCTCCGAGAAAAGGACACGTCCCCGACCCCGTCGATGTCAGTCGTTTGGTGTTGTTTTTTTCATGTGGAGCCACTGTGGCCAGGAGTGCATTCCCATTTTACACAATGTTCTGTCTGCGTTCCTGGCTCAGAAACCAGTGGAGGGCGTGGGCTTGCAAGAAACTGTGACCTTTAGATATGTGCTTATAGAATCTTATAGTGAACAAAGTATAATGAAGGTCCTGGTCTTAGACTCTTAGACGTTGCCACGATGCACACCGACTACGGCTGAAGAAAAAGTGGGAGGTTGACTGAAAATCCTTGGCAACTTTTGGAGGGCGGGTCATGAAAATAGACAAACGTTCGTGTTGTTTGGAATTTTGTTTGGAATGAAGTCAGAGTGCGTGAAGAGTCATGCGGATTCTTCATACCTATTGGTTTTTGACTTTGATGCTTGCCCCTGTCTCTGAGGATTGTCTTCCTGCACAACCGCAATATTTTTCACAGGCTTGAGTCTCCTTGTATTAAACACGGAAGCCGTTGCATTTTTATAGTATTGACATCTATTCATATTGATTAGGATTGATTGGGAAACCATGGGAAACCTATCAACCAACTAGTATAATGAGATAGGGTATTTTTCATGCCTCACCGATTGTATTGACATCCATCTCCCCATGGTGCTGCTGTACTCAATCTCTGGAGATGGTTCTCGGGAAGATGATTGAGCCATGGATTTTTTGGCAAACTCAGCAACTTCCAGCTGGTTGCGATGTCATGAGAAAAGACGGAATAGGCCCAAATTTGGTTGTTTGAATAAAAACTTTGCAACTTCGGGGTATGGTACCGGAACTAGACGTAGTTGGATGTGGTTGATTTTTTCTTATATATTTTTTGTTTCAAAGACCGCACCATTTTTTCTTTGGGCCCCTCAATTGTGAAATTGATTGACCTATGCCAGTCACAAGCCAACATAAGAAGACAATCGCTAGCCATGTTTGCGCTGGCAGGGACATCAAACCCGAGAATTTGCTCATGGACACAGCAGCCCGAGTAGCTGTTGCCTCAGTTGCCTTCATGGCAAACGTCCTCGAGTCCGATGTTGCTGATGAAGATCGGCGTTTTTTTTAGGGAAAGCCATGATGGAGGCATACAGAAGTCTGGCACACAGCTCCAAAAACATCCAGACATTGCATTCCATACCTCCATTTTTGTTAGTCAATTCCTAACTAGTCTTGGTTACATACCCACTAGAACAGTTCATGTCATCCATGCGTGTTGGATGTTGGATGATTTTCTGGGGAATCCCCATCAAACACAGAGGTTTTGTACAGTACTTCATCTACAAATGATGGATTTTTCAGCAAGCCCTGTTTGATTACGGGCGGGTACAACCCAAGTATGGTAGCATTTACTATCCTAAGTATTATCCCAATCACTATCCCAATCATTGTCCCAATCATCATCCCAATCATTATCCCAACGAATCATCCCAATGATATCCGAATTGGATAATCCCAATATTGTCCCAAGAAAATACCCCAAAATGGATCACTATCCCAAATAGTCGAGATTATTACCAGTATTATTGTTACTATTAAATTATTCTTTCAATTGTGATAATTATTATCCTCAAAAAAATAAAATGGATCAATATTCTAAATGAATCTCCCTGGGAATTTCTTCTATAAAATGGAGGTACCCGGGGATCCTTATAACCCTCCGTTTTACTGGCTCTATGAAACAAGTACTTCTTTGGGGTTTTTGGCATGCTCCAAGGTCAACCCTGGTCCCCATTTTATAGAGTGTCTTGTGGGGACTTTTTTGGGGACCCTATTTCACCCGGGTCCCTATTTTATGGAGGCCAATGCTTGGGTTGTCCATGAAATCCGAATAAATCCAAATGATCATCCCAATATAAATCCCAAGGATCGATCCATTGTTTGCCGGCCAAGGTCCTCACAGACTTTGGCATTGCCTGCCTGGTCACTGACCACGCGGAGCTGAAGCGAACAGCTCCTTGGCGGATCTTGTGACATGATACAGATAGAAACAAGGACATATTGTTCGATTATTTGTCGATCTATACAATGATACCGTGCTTGTATATTGTAGAAACATATAGTATTATATATAATATGTATATTATGCAATAATGATCATGTATATATATATACATACATATATATATACATATATATATATATACATACACATACACATACACATACACATACACACACACATACATACGTACGTACGTACGTACGTACGTACCTAAATACATACATACATACATACATACATACGTACGTACGTACGTACCTACCTACATACATACATACATACATACATACATACATACATACATACATACACACATATATATATATAAGTACATACATACATACATACATACATACATGCATACATGCATACATGCATACATGCATACATGCATACATGCATACATGCATACATGCATACATGCATACTGCATACATGCATACATGCATACATGCATACATACACATACACATATACATATACATGTACATATATATATATACACACAATATATATATATACATATATATATATATACACAAATACATATATGTATGTAATTGCTTATCTATCTACATATATGGGATATATGGTATGTATATATATATATATATATATATACGGTATATGTTTTTTTAAATCAGAACAGCAACATCTGGGTGTTCGGCCCGCGAAGATTCCTCGACCCAGGTGGGGACCGTGGGATATGCCGCACCAGAGATGCTCGCGGGAGAAGCCACGGGCCCCGAGGGTGATGATGCTTGGCTCTAGCGTCCGGGTATCGTTTCACCAACAGCTATGTGGGGAATAGTAAGAATATCCAACAATATTAGGGTACCCTCTGGTAAACTAACAGAACTATGGAAAATCACCGTTTTTAATGGGAAAATTCACTATAAATGGCCATTTTCCATAGCTATGTTAGTTTACCAGAGAGTAGAAGCAACGAACATGGGTAATTACTAGGAGCCGCAATTAGGATACAAGCAATCATAAACATGGCTCTTACCAGCAACAGAATTGGGCTTCTCCGGCTTCTTCTCCAGCAATGAAACCCAGGAATTTGGTGCTGGAATAGTCTTGTACTTCATGCTCTCGAAGTCAACTCCATTCGTTGCTCCAACGCCTCAAAAGACCATTGAGAAAACAATGGAGGGCAAGGCCGCGATGGGATGGGTTGTATCGGTACAGATACACAGGTCGTTTTGAATCATTTTGAATATTTTGTTCATTCCGAACAGCATTCCCATCGGTTCCCTTTTTGGATACCCACTTCAACAGAATTTGACCAATTTAAACAGAATTTCTTCAAAAAGGTACCCATTTAGCCGAGAGAATTTGGCAGGCTTTCGTGGCTCACCTGCAAAGCCGATGTATCTCTGTTTAGAGAAATTTACACTTTTGGAGACTGAGCGACAGCGCGACTTTGCATTTTGTACATCACCATTGGAAAACACAGAAAACGAGAGACAGAGAGAGAGAGAGAGAGACTGCTGTGGAGGTCAACTTGAACTATGGATGCTTCGACCACATCAGCGAGAACTGCCGGAAGATGATCAATCGCCTGATTTGCAAGGCACCTCGCAAGTGACAATTTCAGCAGAATGTCATTGTAAGACTTGAAATTGGCTTGACAACGGTGGCAAATTCATAAATACCTTGAATCAAATCATTGGCTGGCAACTTCCGGCATTCCTACTCCAAGACATCCTTTATGCGAGGCAAATAGTCTGGTACTTTTCAGAAAGTCCGTGATTCCTTGAGCCGAAAAGGAGATGTAAGTGTCAGAGAATCTAATGTCTTGTACTTCCACCTGCCCAACCCTTTCAGGATGTTTCAATACAAAAATTACCGAAATTGACACAGTTTCAGTACCGGGATTCGTCCTGAAGTACTGCAAGTTGCATTTCCAGTATTTCTGCAGGACGTCAAGGCAAGGATCAGAGCAGATGAAGCTCTCAGACAGCCTTACTTGCCTGGAAGCTGAGAGGGAAAGAATGGACCCAGGTGGACTCAATGGGTCTCTCCTCTCTCCTCTCTCCTCTCTCCTCTCTCCTCTCTCCTCTCTCCTCTCAGTTTAGAGAAGTCTCCACGCCCAGCTGCATAGTCTGCATAGTGGTGATCCTGAGTCATCCTGAGGATGTCTCGAGCGAGCATGACCGAGCCAGTTCTCGATTGCCAGCTGGCAGCAGGGTGTTTAGAACGTCGAGCGTCCTACAGCTCGATGCAGAAATTGTCCTGTTCCGATGATCTTAGACCTGTTAGACCAAAAATGGCAATGTGAACATATCTGAACCATTTTCAACTCATGCTTTGAAGGATTTATGTTTCCAGGTCAATATGGTCACTCTTCCCACCATGTTTGATCATGGTGACCATAGTTGCTCCTAAAGGGCCTCCCTCGGAAGATACGTCACCTTGAATCACGTCACCTGAGGCTCAGTGATGCAACCCAAAAAGTCTGGTCCTCACGACTTGAGGAGATGAATTTGAGGGCTTTAAGACATTTGGAATGCCTTTAGAATGCCTTAAATCAGTTTACTATCAGTTTACATCATGAAAACATCATTGAAGATGAGTCCAATTCACTGGAAGGGTCACTTCTTTTTTTTGACAACGGGTTTGTATCAACGAGGCCACAGCCGAATCTTCCAAGCATCAAGGAGTCTGCGGTGCGCATGGACAAGTTTGTGCCTGGAGCTCGAGAGAAACTGGGCCAGTTTTGTTGGTCTCGTTTCGTATCGCTTTCGTTGGTTCATTCTGAATTCATTCTCCATTCCGACCCTTTGGATCATGAAATTGTGGATTTTTGACATCTGCAATTTACGACCGTTTGGGACAAGTTGATACTAAGGTGTGCCACTCAGGGCAATCTTCCTCTCTTCCGGCCCAAGTGAGAAGCCACGTCAGATTTGGGGTTTCAACGCCGCAGCCGCCATTGGTTGCAGCTGAGTGCTCCGCAGCATCTACCACTGATGGATTTCCCTTGCCAAGGACAGATTACCAGGGGATAGACAGGATATATCATGATATATCATATTCATTTGTATTGATATATGAGTATGAGGATAAGACAAGGCCGATTTCTTCTTCCACAATTGCTGATTGGATGGAGCTCGAGTCTCGAGGCCCTATTGGTCCATGGACCGGGAGCATTTGCTCTTCCCTCCCAGGACCTTCCAAAACGAAGGTTCGGCTGAGGGCGTCAATGGTCAAATTCTTCACGCGAACACTTTCTCGAGAATTTGAGCCAAGTGTGCGAACAGTGAAGCAAGTTAGAACCCTGCGCGTATTTCAGGCAGAAAACCAAGACTTTCGGGCTGTCTGATTGCTGCTACTCTTCGCGTTTTTGCAGGTTGGCCCTTGTGACACCGAGATTGACCTTGTCGTTGCTGCTATTGGTTGATCACGTACAGTGCATATGCAGTGCAGCCAGCTTTGCTCATCAGCCCTTCGAGCCTCTCATTCCTGCCCGAAAGCATCACAAGGCGATGAACTGGCTCTGCGTTGCGTCACTCTGGGTTCACACTTAGCATTGAATGGGCGATTGTTTGATCAGATAGACCTGCTTTCATGACTTTCATGACTTTCATGTAAAACCCTTTGGCTCAAGCTGGGCCTAGACTCCTAGACTCAACTTCATGTCTTTTCCTCAAAGAAAGCGTTTCTACATGTGGCGCCTTTGGCTCCTCCTTCCGTTCGCCGCTTCGTGTGACAGCGCCCCAGAGCCCTGTGAGTTCTTTGATGACGAGGAGGGGCTCCGGTTGCTGCAGCACCAAGCAGCTGCGCTGCCCACGGGTCCCTGCAGTGCTGGCCAGGGGCGACCTGCACCTGGGGCTCCCTGCTTGCCTTGTACTGAAGGCACCTGGAGTAGCACTGGAAGCTGTTTAAGCTGCATCGCTGGAACCTGGAGCGACCTAAGAGGGGCGGAGTCTGCAGAAAGCTGCCAGCAGTGCCCGGTAGGCACCTGGAGTAGCCAGGTGGGTGCCACTGCACTGCAGGCACGGGATGGCATGGGAGGGCACGGCTTGGTTCTTGTGTTCATCAAATCATATTGTCTTGGAGTTGAGGAAACAACACCTTGGGTTCCGGGACCTCCTTTTGTTGGATACACACTTGTTTGGCAACGGTAGCGATCTGCCTATTTGCTGCATCCAAGTCATGTGGTAAACGTAAAAAAAAACATAAAAAAAACTAACCGTCATTTGACCTTCGTTGTTTGTTTCTTTTCATTCTTGCGTGTTTCTATGCCTTTAAAAATATCCCGGCAAGAGACCCCAAACAGTGTGTAGTTAGGATTCTTACCAGAGCGACCCTGGTAGTGAAGCATGGTGTTCATTCAAGGTGGTCTCTGGAGAAGAGATACCGGGTTAGATTCTGCAAGATCCCTTTCTGAAGATCTCTGTAGAAGATCGTGCGCAACATCTCCTTGACAGGTTCTCTGTAGAAGCTGCTGTGCAAGGTCCCTTTGTAAGGCTATCTGCAACAGGCGACTAAAAGAGATCACCACAGAAGATCTCTGTAAGAGATCTCAAAGTAAGATCTGTGCCCAAGCTCGCTAAAAAGGATCTCTGAGCAAAATATCTGTTCTCTTCACCAAATCTCTGTGCAGATCTTTAAAAGAGGTCTCTTGGCAAGACCTCTGTGCATAAGAGCTCTGTTGGCAAGATCTCGGTACAAGCTCTCTCTATAAGAGGTCCCTTGGCAAGATCTCTGTACAAGCTCTCTAAAACAGCTCTGTTGGCAGGATCGCTAGCTTTGTTGGCAAGGTCTCTGTAACAAGGTGGTGTTTATAAGAGCTCTTTGTGCAAGATCTCTATCAGGGTCTCTGTGGCAACATCTCTTTGTAAGCTCTCTATGAAAGACGCCCTTGTCAAGATCGATGCACAAGATCTCCTTGAATATCAAAATCCGCACCGCATCACAACGAGAGCGATCCGACACGCCTAAGGCGACGAGAGGGTTGCGCGAGCGATCTCAAAACTCGCACCACGCCACAGCGAGAGCGATCCGATGCGCTCAAAGTGACGAGAGGGTCGCGCGAGAACATGTTAGACTCTTACAAAACATTGCGCGTAGCACGAAAACTTTTTGCCGAGGCCTCAGCTACTTTTTTGTCGAGGTCTAGGAAGTATTGCGGTTGCCAAAAAACATGAGCCCGAGGCGTTCGAAGTGCTGCGCTTGCCATGCGTCATCATCATCTTGACGACCGTTTCCCAAAACGAGACTTTCGACCTTTTCAAAGCTTCGTCTAAGTTCACGAAATATTGCGCTTGCCACGGAAAACGGCCTCCAAAACCACTTCTCCTTTTCATCCATGCTTGCCAACGTTTTAGCAACGCGCAGAAAGCGCCACGCCTGCCACGCGGATGAAAAAGTGTACGATGTCCTGCACATCACGCAAAAAGATGTTTGAGACCTCAAAATGTCGCGAAATGTCATGCCTGCCACACAGAATGGACATAACTCACAGAGCACGGCGTGAGAGGTCTCCACGAAATGCACATGGACCTCTCACAAGTGAACTTTTGTGCTGTAAGGGCCACCAAATTTGCCGCCGACAGATGAGACCACCTCGAATGAACACCCGGCTTTAACCCTTACCGTAAGAACCCCAAGTGTGGCCGCACTTGGGGAAAAAATCCAGGGGCGCTCAAAGAAATGGATATTTCATGATGTTTCTTTGGGCCCTGTATCTGCAGAATCCCATGATTCGCCATTCGCAGCCATTGGTGAATTCCCAAGGCCTGCATGTTGTGTCCCCCGGGCACCTGGAGCAACACCAGCGGCCTGGGCGATATCGGCTCCTGCAGTCCCTGCCCGGCGGGGACGTGGAGCACGGCGGAAGGGGCCACCGCATTGGAGTCGTGCCACTTGGGCCGAAAAAAGATGAAGGACACGACATAGAAGAGAATAAAGCAATGGAGGTTTATGAAAATATATTTTGATATGTGATATACATAGTAGATGATACAATGTATAAGTAGATATAAAGATAGACACACTATACTAGACTAGTATAAGTATAAGTACATGTGTATCTATGTCCGTTCGTAGGCACGTTTGTTTGTAATTCACACCCAGAGAAGTGAGATGAATGATATTAATGTTTTGATAAACCCTGGCAAATCAATGGGCGTTATTGGCCCTGCCAGAAAATTATACATTTGCCTTTCTCAAAGACCCTTGTCGAGTAGACAATCTAAGGGTTTGTCAATCCAGGCTTGACATGAAGAAGATTGGACAAACCACTTCTATCGATTTTCTGGCCTCCTATGCATTCTATACATCTTGATGAATGTTGGCAATTGTTCACTCCTGTCCTTTCAATACCAACCCTCAAGCTGTCGCACCACGAAACTTGATGCTGCTGGACTTTTTGCGATAGAATCCGACTCTGTTTCTGCGCTCGATTATTGATCACGTCTTGGGTTTGTTTGCAATTCCTTTCTTTCCCCCCCATTCAGAACACTTTAGAACTTTTTCCCTCTGATTTCATGGCCATAACCGGACAGTTTCCGCAAGGCCCTCCCTGGACCCTGAGGCCAACGCTGTTTGCCCGGCACCTGGAGCGACGTGCGCCTTGGATGCCCAACAGACTATACTAAGTAACCACCACATAGAATGTTGACAATTTCATAAAATCGAAATTCACACATAGAATAGGGCAAAATTTGATATCAGGTGAACTCGCAGATAGAATTGTTCAAGACCTAAAATATCTGAATTTGATATAATATAAGCCCCAATGCATTGTTTTACCTGTGTTTTCCCAATGTTTTTATACAGATAGAATATTCCCACATAAACCTTTGATCATACCTCATCTCCACAATTCCCAAGCAGCAGCCAGCATTGCTGGCACACTGCAACAACGCAACTCATTGTTTTTTCCATTCATTCTGTCTAGTCTTCGCATTTCATTCACATGTACATCTTTCACATATGCATAGATTGTATGCCCTCTTCACGGATCGAAACTGTATTGCACACGTCAATCACGTGACTCCTTCATAGATCGAACTTGGCTTGGTTAGTGTGAATGTGTGGTTCGTTCATGCTTGATCCAAAATGATGATGTTCGGAAATAGGTGTACCCCATGGGGAAACCAACAGATAGAATATTCTGGTGTAAATTTTCTTTAAAAAAATTGATGTTGGCGAATCAAATCTTGGTTTCCAGAAAATCATAAACATATTGGGAAACCCTATATATATACACAAACCAGCAGATAAAATATTATTTACTGCAAACAAATCCCAAAATCAATTCTATGTGCGAGTTCTGCTGATGAAGGATTTTGGGCCCATTTTTTTTATGTTAACCGATCCAAGAAAATCATAAAAAATATTCTATCTGCTGGTGACTTAGTATAAATCATCCAGAGCTTCACAATCCTTTGCAGAATTGTTGAGTGGGAGACCTTTTCTTGTGACACCTTGTGACCCACTTGGCTGTGGGTGTGGATAAAAATTCAAGATCCATGAAGCCAGCGGTTTCCGTTCATGTTTGTATTCATCCATAATTCGCTCGACATTTTCTTCCGCTAAGCCATCCCATTGTAAGCTCGTGGGCTCAGGACCAGTGCGCACGAGGATTTGTGCAGAAACTGCACGGCTGGACGTTTTAGCACGGAGGCAGCGGGGAAGGTGGTGGCCGACGGTGGACATTTGGTGATGCTGGTGTGATGGGGATTTAAGATCAACACCAGGGGGGTTGAGCACAAAACATCCAGACATGACGATTGGTATGGGTCAAAATGGGTCAAAATGGGTCAACATTGCCGGCCAGCAACCCATTTGAATCACCTTTTTGGGCACTTTGGGCAGCTCCTGGAGCAAACTGTGGTCAATTTTTTTTTGATCACCAGCCAGCGGGCAGTGGCCAGGGTTGACCCTTGTTGGTTGAAGCTTGCAGTAGTAGTGGGGTGGTGTTAGTAATCGTCTGCAGAGAGCCAGAGAGCGGCAGTATCAGGAAGTATCATCATTCATTATGGGAACACGCCAACAAACCAGTGGACATTTACACGCAGGTTGATCGACCTGACCAGTGACTTCAGAATGGTGGGTTGTTTTTAATATGTGCTATGGCGGGGTAACTGGTCGATATTGGGGGATGATCATCAATCCATGAATAGGATTTCATGAAGGGCTAAATTTCTTAGTGGGGATTCCACTTTTAAACAGGATTATCTGAAGAGATACCACTTCGCATTTTTCTATACAATAGGACGTTCCCATCCATGTGATTTATTTTCCGCCATGATTCCCATGATGGGACGGATCATCGGATCGCGGTCTTTCCATGATCCTTTTTGGCGGTGCACCTTTTGAGGGATGGCCAGTTTGTTCATGATCGTTGGAATTGTTGGGGACATCTTCATTCTTTCCTGCTTTTGGTTTGCATCTCCGCCTGTTCTTGTTGAATTTCCATTTGCTGTAGATGAATGCAATGAAAGTTGGTATTGCTATGGGTCAGAATCCCATTTGGCTTGAACAACTCCCATTCGTCCCAGTCCGGTGGCTCTTCCTTCGAAAGCTGCGAGCCGTGTCCCCGTGGCTTCTGGAGCAGTGCGGAAGGTCCCGGCTTGTGGCTGGGTCAAGTGCCAAGGTGAAGTGGCACTTCATGGCACCCCATGCTTTCTGGCATTGGGGATCTTTCGACCATAGTCCGTCATGGAACCCCAATCAACCAAATTGTAGAGCTAGACTGAGTTAAACAAACACTATGAGATACCACAGTGGAACCATGAACAATGAATTCTGTACATCGCAATCAACTGCCAGAACAAGTTCTAGAAGGCTCATTTTGTTGTCGCACTGACCACTGGTGCTTCGGCTTGAAAACAGGCAATGGATTCATCAAATATCGGGCTTTTGTGCAACTCCGAACTGTTTGAAAAAGCAATTTGATGGCCACATCGCAATTTCCCCCAATTTCCCGCACAATTTTCCCTCGCTCCCCGAGTCGAAAAAAACAATCCATTGCACCAGGTGCCAAGAACAAGAACACCTGTGTGGCCTGCCCCGCTGGCACCATTGGAGAGAACTTGGGCTCCACCAGCGTAGAGAATTGCGCTGCCTGCCTACCTGGCAGGTGAACCAAAACGGGGGGTGGACCCTGCTTTGTGGGGAAAGGAGGACACATGGTTTTTGCAGGTTTTTTTTCACCAAATGTATTGATTTCCTGGAAAATATCCTTCATTCACTGCTGGGATTGTTGAAATCAGGTGGAGCGATGCAACTGGACAGGGCTGGATCAGCAACTGCACGAAGTGCTCCAGCTGCGCTGGCGTCGGTTTTTGGGATGTGACAACCAGGGTGCCTGGTGCTGTCAGCATCTGAGGTGTCCAGTGGGAACCTACAGCAACGTCTCTGGGGCGACTGAGTCCAGCACTTGCCTTCTATGTCCCAAGGGTACCTACCAGCCCATTGAGGCCAGGATGATGCTTTGGGGGTTGCCACAATGGCTGGTGAGTCTGGTGAGTTTCATCCCATAGTGGCCGTTTCGAAATGGACCCCACCAAGATCACCAGCCTTTGGGAGGTCACCTGCCATTGTTGCTGGTGCTGGGGTTGTTGGCTTTCGGCCCCAAGTCCAAAGTATAAGGTTGCAGTCCGAGAATTGTTGGCTATATATGGGGGTTTCTAAAGTCATGGGGAATCCCCAAGGCACCATGGATTTCAATACTAAGATGGTTTAATTTTGGATGATTTGGGGTTCCCCTGTTTTAGGACCCCCCCATAGGGCAATATATTAGGCTAGCTAATTATTGGCTATGGGAATGCAGTTATTATTACAAGTGTCGGCCAGAATGTTATCTTACATTCCCGAATATATTACATACAAACATCATATAGGTTTATCGAAAATGGGTATACTCCCCAAATGGCCATCGGGGAAATATGCTAATAACCCACTGGATTTCGAGGTACCCTATTTTCAGACGAACCCATTTTATGGAGGTTTCCTGAAATCGGGGGTACCTCTAAATCATCCATTTCTAGATCGGGTTTTCCATTATAAACCATCCATTTCGGGGAACCCTATTTTCAGACAAACCCATATAATGTTGGTAAAACAAAGCCATAAACCATCCCCCAAATCACCATTTTTATGGGTGGGATTTCAACCATTCCCAGTCATGGGTGGTTTATGGCATTGTTTTACCCACATTATTGCTGTAATCGATGGCTATTTCATCCTGTTTCATGTCCCATCGCCATCGCCAAGGCGGCGGCAGAGGTGGCCCTCTGCATCCCTTGCGCGGTGGGCAACTTTTCGGACCAAGCGGGAGCTTCGAGCTGTCGGAAATGTCCTGAAGGTGCTGAGTTTCAGGGTGATTTCTATGGGGGATTTCATGGGTTGTGGGATTTTGATGGGATTTCTTACTTGAAAGGGATTTTTAGAGATCATTTTGCTGCGGTTTTCCAACGGTTTTGCAGGGTTTATGCAACAAGCAGTTGGTTGTTTTTCGCAACACAGATCAGGATCAATCAGCCGCAGAACTCAGGCCAAATTGGAGATTTACCTGGGATGTTTTCATCGCGGATTGAGTTGGTGAGAACAGGAGTTCCCTGTAGCCATTCCCAGAGGGTTTTTTTTTGCATCGTCCAGGCACCTGGGGTGGCATCTTGGCATGAATTGGTGATTTCGGGCCGGTTTATTTGGGGTTATAAGTTGCATCACTTTTTCTTAAACATCGGAAACGAGTTCCATTTATAGATGTTTAGCAAGCTACATCACTGTTTTATAGATGTTTATAGGCCATGTATTTGTCTACCATGTATTCCATCCTGTAAACGCCATGCCGCTCTGGAAATTTTTGGTCATTTCGCGTCTGTGAGATGAATGGGTCCTGGATTTCTGCGGTCGCTGTTCATTCTTTTCTGTCTTGTGGTAAAGATTGAGAGTTGGCTTCACATCTTGTGGTTAGAAGAAGCCTGAATCCCAGTCCAGAAAGATCTCTATCGTGGAATCGCACCGCACTTGAGATGGCTTTGGCTACACTTCTTGCACTGCATGCCCTGACGGGACCTGGACGGATGGCGAAGGCGCGAAGTCGGGTACCAGGTTCGATGAAAATCTGCAGCCGTCAGTGCCTATTTTCAAGAGCCAAGGCTAAAGACAACTGTTGTGTTTGGGAAACTTTCCACATTCGCTTCCTTGAAGTCTCTCTTGTCTGAAAAGAGACTTTAAACTTGCGGACAAAGGCAAGAAAAGGATAGAAGAGGGACATCAGAAGGTCAGCATATTGTTGAGGCTGCTGTCAATGCACCCCATGCCGATATTGTTGACAAGTCTGCTGGTAGTAATCCTGCTGTGGGTTGTGTTTCTTCCTGGGACTTTTATCGGACGAAGACTTGGACGCATGAATTTGTTGTTTCAGCAGTGCTGGCTGTATCAATTATGTACATTATGTACATAGAGGTTTCCTAAAATGGGGGTACCCAAGAATGGATGGTTTATAATGGAAAAACCTATTAAAATGGATGATTTGGGGGTACCCCTATTTAATTGCCTACGGCAAGCCCGCCGGCCATAGGCAATTGGCAGTCTTTTCTTGGGACTTCTGGGACTTGGGTATTGAGCAGATTGCATTGAGCAC
>BGPT01002650.1:41022-57575 GCA_003297045.1 Symbiodinium sp. clade C Y103
CAGTAGCAGGAGCAAGAGCAGGAGCAGGAGCAGGAGCAGTAGTAGGAGTAGTTGTAGTAGTAGTAGTAGTAGTAGCAGCAGCAGTAGTAGTAGTAATAGTAGTAGTAGTAGTAGTAGTAGTAGTAGTAGTAGAGGTAGTAGTAGTAGTGGTAGTGGTAGTAGTAGTAGTAGTAGTAGTAGTAGTAGTAGTAGTAGNGTAGTGGTAGTGGTAGTAGTAGTAGTAGTAGTAGTAGTAGTAGTAGTAGTAGGAGTAGCAGTAGTAGTACTAGTGCTAGTACTAGTACTAGTACTAGTCCTCGGACTAGTACTAGCAGTAGTAGTAGTAGTAGTAGTAGTAGTAGTAGTAGTAGTAGTAGTAGTAGTAGTAGTAGTCGTCGTACTAGTAGTCGTAGTCGTAGTCGTAGTCGTAGTCGTAGTCGTAGTCGTAGTCGTAGTCGTAGTCGTAGTTGTAGTCGTAGTTGTAGTCGTATATCGTAGTCGTAGTCGTAGTAGGCGTAGTAGGCGTAGTAGTCGTAGTAGTCGTAGTAGTCGTAGTAGTCGTAGTAGTCGTAGTAGTCGTAGTAGTCGTAGTAGTCGTAGTAGTCGTAGTAGTCGTANAAAGTTGCCGCAGGAGAACAAAGGAACAAGTACAAGCCAAGAACAGAACAGGAACAACACCTTCCAATCAGACACGCCGGCAGGCCGGCGGATTTTAGGAAACCTCCATAGAGAGATTTGAGGCTTGTTTTCCCGGCAACCAGTCTGCCTGCAGGAGCAATCAGAAGTGATCAGTGCAACAGCAGCATCACACCTCCCACAAGTAGCCCAACCACAAGTAGCGCGACCACCACGGAACCACCCATGAGTTCCAGCGAGAGCATCCCCACAAGCACCACGGGCAGCCCAACCAGCCCAACCAGCGCGGTTGGCACCTCAACTAGCACCACTGACATGAGTTCGAACACAACAAGCAACAGCAGCTCTAGCAACACCACAGCGAACAGCAGCAGCTCAGCTGAGGCCAGGAGCTTAGTCGTCGCCACGACGTTTGACCTGAGGTATTTCTTCCTGGAAAAAACATTCCATTTTTGGTACCGTAGCTACATGTGATCCATAACATCCCATAACTACTTGTCACCCAATCTATGTATATATAAATATCATATTCATGTATATATATATATACATACACATGCCTATCAATATGTATACATAGACACAAATATGATGTATATGTATGTACACATACACACATATATGTATATACATATATGTATATTATATATGTATATTTATATACATGCCACTGTATAGATATGATTTGCTGTTGCCTGAACTTGGTTCCCGCTCTTTGTGCAAGGACAGTGGGCCGGATGGGAGCTCAAAGACGTCAAGGGCTCAGTGATGTCAATGCGTCTAGTGGGATTCAGAGTGGGAGCACCAGCAGACACCATCTGAGGTGTGCGAAAGTCTTTGAGCAATGTGGAGGAGCAGGACATTCGGCCACAGTTCTCACCTGCCATTGCATCTTGCCCACTCCATCTGTGGGGTGCCAATTTAGCGATCGCTTGTGTGTGCACATGGTGTTGTGCTTGCAGCTGCTGGTCAATGTCCCCAGACTGGAGGATTCTGCAAACATGTGGAAAGACATCCCCATCAAATTTCTTCACAAAGAAGCAAACGGATTCTGTTCCCATCTCCAAGTTTTGAGGAATTCTGTTTACATTACCTTCTGTAGCCGTAGCTTTTCAAAGCAGGGTGGCGCCCCCGAACTTCGCCAAACACCATCGCGGCACGGCAGGATCGGTGGGCCGCTGCTGTGAACGTGGCGCTTTTTGCGATGACTCCCGCAGTGAGTATTGGTGCACCAACTCAGTTCCAGTTGGGTCAGACCGCTTGATACGTGCTTGCCAGATTGCTTGCCAAGTGGTGGATTATATAGCCATGTCTTCAGATATTGTAACTGGTGAGGCCTAGCATTTTTCGACTGGTGAAATCAGACATCTTCTTCCCAGACCAAGGCAATGCCTTCCGTTCAAGAGCTCCATGGACTGCAACTGAGCCGCAGTTGGAAGATTTCAAGTTACAGCATCTGAGAGCCCTAGCATAATTAGCATAGGCATAGGTTATGTCGTTATGCCATGGGGTAGTTCCAGGGATGTAAGGCCACATTGCACTGCTAGGTGCAGGCCTTGGGGAGCGCTGCGGTGGTCAAGGCTACTTCGGACCAACAGAGTGCTGCCTTCGCTCCAGACATTGTGTTAGCAAGAGCAAATATTACTCCGTGTGTGAGTGATGGACCTGCTTCAAAAAGCGTAGCTTTTGTTTTGACATGTCAAGTTTGTAGTTAAACAACGCATGGTATGTAAATTATGCATCTTTTGCTTTGCCACTGGCCTTTGCTGGCCTATGCTGGCGCACCCTGCGAATCTCACAATACTCTGCGGATCGTATCTGCTAAGCAGAGAGATTGGCTGTGGAAGTCTGCGGCAGAAGTTCCCAGACACAAGCCGTTTGACAGGGACACCATACAGATCTGATCTGACCAGAAGATCCAAGATACCTGGAAAAGATGGGTGCCACATCAAGCAACTTTTGAGAGCCATCGAAAGCATCTCTGACCGTGCAGTCACTTTGTTGATGAACTTTACATTGCCATGACTAGTTCCTTCCCCCGAAATATGAAGCAACCCCCAAAAACCATGGTGCTATGGGATTTATCTTGTCAATCTGGTCATCACCGCAAGGTCTTGTCAGGCTGGGATGAAGGGAGTGTTTCGGTGCACCAGGGCACTGGATTAGATTTTCTCCTCTGATTTTTTCATTGCCTTCTATGTCAAAGGTTTTCCCCCCGGGGTGTGGAATTTGCGCAGGTGTTGAGCAGGCGTTTGAGTTGAGGCAACTTTGCCCGAGTCTAGCTTTGGTTTTTTTTGATGCTACTTGGAATACAACGTCGCGTTTTGCAACTTGAAACACCAATGAACTCCCAGATCGTTTGTCATCTGTGTTCTTGAAGTCGAGGAACCCTGTGTTTCCTATACAGAGCTTGGCCAGATCCATGGGTGTTTGCTCACTAAACTGGTTGGGTCTTCTGGGCTTTTATGGAGCTTCAAACTATTGTGGAAATGGTCTAGAGGTCTAGATTCTAGATGGGGATGGGTCAAAGCCTATTACTACCATATTTGGGGCAATAATAATCCATCAACCAGCTATTCTAAGGTATCTAGGGTACCAGGGTTTTGACTCATAACCAGATTCCAACAACACAATCTGATCGGCTCGACGACTTTGCAGGCCGAAGCTGCCATGGACTCAACAGTATTGGCTTGCTTTGCATGGCTATGGTCAGGCGGGACTGGATTTGCCAAGGATGCTGTGTCACAGCTCCAGGGAGCATGGGGACCATGGGGCCAGGCCGAGGAAGCACTGAGAAGGCAGAAAACCTGAGCTTCGCATGCGAGGCATGCCATGCTGCCCTAGGCATTGCTGGGCAGGGCATGTCTAAGTTTGTTAAGAGTAGGTTGATGTGGCGTCCATTATATTCGAAGGCAGAAACATAGACTGAACAGTGGCTTGAGACCAGCTTGGACAATTGACAGGTCCCAAAGTTAGATGGAGAGGCCTACACATGACAGAAATATATTTGAAATAAGCCATTGCTTGATCAACGTTTAAGGTTTGTTGATGCGCAAACTCCTGGCACGCGCCTCGCATTTGACCCTACCCCAATGTTCTCGCATATGACCCTACCCCTGTTCTGGGGTAGGGTTGAATGTGAGAAAGCGGCGGTTTTAGCTGCGAAGAAGAGGTCGCCAACCACATCATGTCAATCACATCATCCTGTCAACTACATCAGCAAGTAGTTGTGAAGTGAATCATTGCGGAAATCAAACATTTTTTAGTCAGTTGAGACGGAGACAGACACACATGATATAGAATCGGAATGAGATTGATTGAAGATCATTCCACAGTTGATTCTCATGATGACTATTGATGATGATTACCATGATGATGATTGTTGAGTTTTTGCAGGCAACGTTTGTGGACAGGGATCACTAGGTCTATTCGAACGTTTTATCCTGTGTCGCACTTACCTAGATTGAGTAGGGGATGGGAAGGAGGAGGATGATGATGAGGAGGATGATCTAAAACGCCAGATACTGACTAGTCAGTTCGGTCGGATACATTTAGATATCTATATGCATAGGGATCTTTTGATCCTACCTTCCTCCGTCCCCCCTGCGTGATGTAAGTAGAATGTTTCCCCTCCCGCCCAAAAAAACTAAATGATTGGTTGTGAAGACACCGCCCTCTCCCTCAAATAAACCCTAAATGGGTAGTTGATCATATGGACCTTCCTAAGGGCAGAAAGCGACGAGTAAGCTTTGTTGCAACCTTTGAAAGAAAGTCGTAAGTCGTAAGTATGATGTAAGTAGAATATTCGCCCCCCAAATAAACCCTAAATGGCTGGTTGTGAAGCAACCCCCCCTCCCCCCAAATAAACCCTAAACGGGTAGTTGATCATATGGCTCTTCCTACGGGCTGAAAGAGACGAGTAAGCTATGTTGCAACCTTTGAAAGACATTTGTAAGTATGATGTAAGTAGAAAGTTCCCCCCAAATAAACCCTAAATGGATCTAAATGGCTAAATGTGAGGCAACCCCCCTCCCCCCAAATAAACCCGAAATGGGTAGTTGATCATATGGATCTTCCTAAGGGCAGAAAGAGACGAGTAAGCTATGTTGCAACCTTTGAAAGACGGTCGTAAGTATGATGTAAGTAGAAAGTTTCCCCCAAATAAACCCTAAATGGCTGAATGTGAGGCAACACCCCCTCCCCCCAATAAACCCGAAATGGGTAGTTGATCATATGGATCTTCCCAAGACCTGTGGGAAAGAGAGACGGGTGCCCAATGTGTGATCATCCCCAAGAATCTTGTCAGCCTGAGAAGGGTGCCCAACGGGTGATCATCCTGTGCGCATGTGAAGGAACGTTAACATGCCCCCCCAAGACAGCTGTGAGATGCATCAGTTGAGGTAGGGTCGAATGTGACGCTGTGTGGTGTGAATTGGAGTCGGGTCGAATGTGAGTCGTCGGTAGGGTCGAATGTGAGGTCTGCACCTTGAAAGTCCTAACCAAACACGCTCTCCCTTTTTTCAGTGAAGGGGTCCCACTGATAGTTTTGGGTTCTCTCTGGTTTATTTATTTCCTTGTCTTTCTGTATCACAGCAGTCCCCCTCGACATAGGGTGCAGGATTCCTGCTTTTGCTAGGCAACTCCTGTCGGTGTGGAAGAGACAGAGGCGCCTGCTGATGGGCCAGATGTGGAGGCGCGCAATTTGCACACCTTCAATCATTCAATGGCTGTTAGAAGGAGGAAATCAGCAAATACCCACACAGGTTAGGCCATCAGACGCAAGCTACATTCACATTCAGCATAAGAACAGAAGTATAGAGTCTGTGCAGTCTATGACTTAGGTCTGTGCCGTTTGTGACTTGATATAGGTATGTGAGCCATGACGAGCTGATTGTGCTTGGGTAGAACAAGAAGACAGACGACCAGTATCGACCAGTGGTTATTTGCTAGTTTTCGCTGCATAAATTCAAGTCCACATCATTTCACATCGGGGTGGTAAGGCAGTTTGTACGCGCAAAGTGCGCTTCAACTTCTTAACCTGGAACCCAAGCAATGCTAGCTTAAACAACGGTTTGTTATGTAGGGATATGTAGGGATGCTTCACTACCATTGGGAAAGGAACTTGGGAAACCACCATGGTTATTTGTGGTTGTTTGGGGTTTTCTAGGGACATGTTCGAAGGTCTTGTTTCTTTGCGTCCCGTGTTACCAATGTTGTAGGTCCGTATCCTCACTGAAGAGGCTCGGGGCATCTCGGGCGGTGAAGTTTCTACAGTGGCCATTGCCAAGGACAAATAAATAAATAAATATATATACATATACATAACATATATATATATACATAGCATATATATATATATATATACATATCATAGATGCATATATATATATACACACATAATAATATGGGGTTTCCATAATATGGGATCCCCCAAAATGGATGGTTTAGAATAGGAAATCCAATTAAAGTGGATGATCTGGGGGTACCACCATTTCAGTAAACCTCCATGTAGTATCTATCACACCATCTCAATAATTATACAGACATTTAAAGAACACACCATAAATCAATATATATATATGTTTATTGCGCATTGCGCTAGGAATGATGCTGGAGTGCTTGAAATGGCTCAGGCATGACATGATTGACATGCATGTCTTGAGAATATAGTGCCAGCCATTCAGATTCCTCTCGTCGTGCTAGGAGCGGATTGCCGCGAGATTGGGTCCGGGCGCTCAGGTGAACCAAGGTGAACTGAAAAAACCGGGCCTTGAGATTGGTGATAGATGGTGATAATGTGGGTAAAACAAAGCCATAAACCATCCCCCAAATCACCATAAATAGGTGGTATAAATCATTCCAAAATGGGTGGTTTATTATTGTTTTACCAACATTAGATCTTTTGGATGCTGTTGGAAATCTGTCTTGTGTTACATACTATGGCTCTTCATGGCTACAATCCTCAGCATGCCAAACGAACATGTCACGCTCGCGCTCCGTCTAAGGAGTTCCGGTGCCAAAGAAAGAGCCAAGGCCAGCTGTGCGGCACATCAAAACCCCAGATTTTTCTTCGAATCATGCCATCCCCATCTTGGACCATTCTGGACCTTCGCCGAAGGAGAGACTGGGGGCCCATTTTCGCCAGGGCCCAAATCGGAGTTCTTGAGAGGTTCATGGTGAATGTGTCAGCAATTGCTTGTCGGCAGGTTTTGGCCACACATGGTATCTGTCAGTTGGATTCGGAAGCAGATCATGCTTTTTCACTTTAAGTGTTCAGTTTTAGGATATCTTTTTTGGGTAATGATTCAAACATGAGACCCGGCTTGATGTGCACATGCCCAGTTCGACAAATTCCAGCCACGTTTCGAGACAATCGTGGAAAGTCTGTGCCCTATGCTCAGCCCCATATGACAATGCAGAGAAGAGTCAGTGTCGGGCTTCACTGAGCAATTTGGGTGGGTGTTTCAGAATCCAACCCAGATGGAGGAAAATTGAGCAATGAGCAGCCACTGAAAGGTGTATTTAAAGAGAGCCCTCCCTCGCTGCAGCAGCACTACCAATTTGTCAGCCAGGCAGATGACCAATGATCTCAATGATGTCCAGAGTGCGACATGAACAAACCCAATCAAACACGCCAAATCATTCGAGTGCGAGTTGGGACGGGATTTGATTCTTGTGGTGAGTGATGCAAGATCTGTTCTGCAGGTGAAGCCGATGGTATACTTCGCAGCTCCAGCACAGGCCTCCAGAAGGGAGGTTCCTCATGAAGGGAATCCGCTGTTGAACTGTGAGCAAGGTTTTAGATAGACGAAGTGAACTAACATAACTATGGAAAATCACCATTTTTGATGGGAAAATCCACTATAAATGGCCATTTTCAATAGCTATGTTAGTTTACCAGAGGGTATCCAGATCAGTCCAAGATGGACATGTTGAGACATGGCCGGCAGCGGTGACCACCCCTGTGTTGACCTCTGCGTTCCTAAGGCCATCGAATTCAATGGTTTTTCGGATTTTCCCCATACGGTTTAAGCTCCTCCAGAAAACGCTGCAAAATAACAATAACAAAAGGATACAAAAGGCAACCCGAAGTTTGTCTATGGGCTATTGATGGCTATTGTTTGGCTTCCAGCTGGTTTTGGGATAAGATTATCACAGACGCAGTGGGGTGGCCCAGGCAGCGCCGATGAGGAGCGCCGCAGGTGCTTTTGGTGATGTCGAATGAAGTTCTCGCTGGGTGGGCTACTGGATAGGAATTAGTGGTGTAATCAGCGATCCAAGGCTTCCTGAATTGAATCTTGAAAGTCATTTTTGACTTTAACATGTGGCTCATTTTTTTGAACCCTGCTCGGTTTCAACCCAAGGAGTTTAGTGTGAGTGGAAGCCTCGTCAAGGGGAAATGCCTTTCTCTGCGTGGCCAGGTTTGCCCTTTCCGGCTGTGCCAAAGTGCACACCTCTTTGTCTGCAGGCTCCCGTGACGCGGTGTGTCGGACCTTTCAGTGGAAGTGGCCTGGTGGTGCAGCGCCCGTTCTTCGTGGCTCCAAGCAAAATGCGTTGAAATCCTCTGCCGTTGGTCGAAACATGGATCATGCGGCCCAATGAGGCCATTCGAACCCTTGCGAACCTTTGCGAAAAGTGTGGAGTTTTGGGATGTTTCAAGCAACTTTGGGCATTGCCGTGTCATGTCGTGGAACAGGTTGCTCCCTGCTGCAGCATGAACTGTACTGCAGTATACTGTATTTGAACATTTCTCAGAGGTTTGTGTCCCTGGGTGGCAATCTGTGGAACTCCCAACTTGGCGTTGCACGTTTGATCTTTTTTGTGAGGTGTTTTTCGGGCTATAGCGGTCGCAAGACCTGAGCCTTCTGACACCGATGCCGTGACATGAAATGTTTCCCCAAGGTTACAAGGTTCCAGGGGCAACAATGGCATTGCGTCTCAAAGCACTGGCCAAGCAAGTTCGAATGATTTCTTCAATGTATTCCTTCCAGGCCCGACTGGCAGCATTGCTTCAACCTCAGCATCACATAGCACTATACATAATCTCACTCTTTTGAACTTAGTTTAACTTGTTGGGGATATATTCGGATGATTTCATATGTGATAGTCCATACACGAACATGTTTTATTCATGTGTATATATATATATAAAAAAACATGCATATCGAAACAGATCTAAACACAGGTGCCTTGCCATGGAGCAACCATGGAGCTCTGGGCGGCCGGAGCTATAGAGGTGTAGCCCGAAATCCATTGGTCAGTCATCATGTTACCCCAAATGGCGATGAAAATGGGGGGTAGCCTCTGGTGAACTAACAGTTTGCTATTGAAAATGGTGATTTATATTTAGTGGATTTTCTTACAGCTACAAAATAAGGTGATTTTCCATAGTTATGTAAAAGTTTACCAGAGGGTATACCCCATTTTCGGACAAACCAAATTTGGATAGAGATACTTTCATGAGGAAAATGAGATTCCACACCATGGACATGGTTGAAAACGGGGTACCTATTTTCAGACTTAGCCATTTTTCGATCATTTTTATGGTTCCCAAGTGTGAATGAACCATGTATCGAGATAGCAATTTTCCCGACCGTCTTCTGGCTGTTTGGTGAGGTGACAACAACTACCAGTGCGGCCGATCTCAAGCGATGGCTGCACGAGCATGCACAGCAGCCGGCCGGGGTTGGGGACCAAAACAAGGAGAGGATAGGACCTCCGAAACATGTTTGGAAATGCTGGTAGCACACTTCTGGTCCCTGACCCAGAGTTCCCCAAAAGTCCACAAAGATAACGACAGCATTGACCCTCAACATTGGATGTTTTCAGGTCAGAGACATGAACATCCCATCATTCCATGATTCGACGCTCGCCGTTTGTGAGGTTGGGATGGGCCAAAGTATTGCCCTGAACGTGGTGACCTTGGTAGCCGGCCAGACACTGAGTTGGAAACTCCGAGTTTCCTTGGTCAGTGATGTATTTGAACAACATGAAAATCCAGGGTGATTTTTCTTGCGAAACATCAGCTTGATGATGGATATGCAGAACAAGTCTAGCATTCAAGCTTCCTCTTGAAAATCACGGAAACCTGAAAGCTGTTCCGAAGCGTTTGAAGCAGCGAAAGTCAGCAACCAAATAGTCGATAAGAGTACTGTACTGAAAAAAAACTCGCCCATACAATGTGAGAACTTGCAGTGTAGAACTTCGCATTCGACCAGTGTTGCACGTCACCGTGAGCGATTGATTGTTTGATCACCATGTACAGTCAGTACAAAATAGCGCCAACTCGGCTAATGACATGAGTATAATTACTCAGGTTTACTATGCCTATCTCCTCGCCTGGTTTAGGGGCCACTATCAAACTCTTAGAAAGTCAGCGCTGGAACTTTCGACTTCCAATGGACAAGACGGTGGTGGTCGATGCACGTTGTGGGGGTGCGACGGGAGCACCGACCTTGCTGCAGCCTTCTTCGACACAGAAAGTTGGGGATGATCCAGTAGCAATCCAGATGCCACTCCATGCACCTTCACTTTGCAAAACACCCCCTTTCTACCGTCAAGACTATCGCCATATCTCCTATCTACGACGGCTTTACTGGGCACTTGCGTTGACGGTGGCATATGGCGGCATCTTTTGGCCGTGGTTTGGGCTGGTGATCATGCCCATCATGTTGGGACTCACAGTCTTGGGATTCTTCCGTGGTCGTGAGTGGTGCGGCAACTTCTGTGATCGCGGAGCTTTGATGGACGGCCCCCTGCGGATGCTCCACCAGAAGTTCTTCGCTCTGCCGCTCATCCGGCGTTCGCCCGATACGGTGGGCCAGATCCCTGAGGTGATCAAACATCCAGGCCTTCGCTTGTTGGTCTTTGCAGTGCTCATCACCTTCTTCGTTTCCCGGGTGGTCATGGCGTGTGCTTCCTGTGAAGACTTTGAAGGGCCCGAGTTCTGGAAAAAGATTGCCATGATTGGCTCCCGCATGTGGCTCATCTCAGTGTCCATGGTCATTGGAATGGGAATCCTCTTTGGTCCCAGGGCCTTTTGCTACGTTTGTCCCATGGGAACCATGCAGATTGCCGTGCATTGGGTGCACCACATGTTGTTGGGCAAAAACTCCAACAAGTGTGAGCCAATGGTGACGCTGGTTGATCCAGATGCATGCTTGAAATGTGGCCAATGCACTCGAGTCTGTCCCATGCAGTTGGATGTACACAATGAATTTGATGAAAAAGGCCAGCTCCGAAACGTGGATTGTATCAAGTGTGGTTCCTGTGTCTGGTACTGTGCCCAGCAGATTCTGGAATTTCGAGCTCCCGGCTTCAATGAGCATCCGAACCCTCGTGACTCGATGCATGCCCCAGCGCCTGCCAAGCAGGCTACCCTGGTGGACATTGAAGATTTGAGCCGCGACTGCAGGAAGTTCAAATTCCGGACCGTGGATGGCAAAGGTCTGGCCGGAGGACGGGATCCAAAAAGTGGATGGGGTTGGCAGAGTTGGAAAACCTTCCACCTGATGACGGTACACCTTGTATATTTTCCCTTCGTCACTCTTCTTGAATCTTTTTCTCACACATCCAACACTTCTAAACCGGGATGGTTGCCCCATTGAAGACAGATCTGTGATAATCAAGACTCTGTACAGTACTTGCAAAGCATGTATATCCCAAGAATTGGATGTGTGCCGAAAGATTCATCACAAATCATCCCTTGTACAAATGGGTTGGTCTGAAAACCCGTGATTTATCATCATTTTCCCTCTGAAATGTGTTTTTTTGCTGATATTTTCTATCTTTGAACCAAGATAACACTCCCAAATCTCTAAATCTGCTTGAGAGGTGCACCTAGATTCATCATTTTCAGCCGGACAAAAGGCTGCTGGACCTTTTCCAAAAAGCCGCGCAATGGAGAATTCCTTTATTTATAGATGATTTATGATGATTTTTCTCTTTCATCAAGTCATGAAGACCTCCCAGCTAGGACAAGCTGGACAATATGCTCTGGTGCAGGTGGATCAGAAGCGCAATGTCTTCCGTGGCTATACCATCTCCTCCGCCGACCCCTCCGTGGAACCGCTGGAGGTCACCGTGAAGTTGGACAAACGAGGCGAGGACCAAAAAAAGGCGACACTGCGGGATCTGAGAGACTGAAAAAAATGTGTGAAAAAAAAGGGAAATCAGAAATTGATGATTGGACCTGATAGGATTGATTGATCACTGTTGATCGTTTCCATGAACAGCCCAGCAAGGTGATACTTGCAGTAAATGGGTGATGAAACTTGATGTTAGCCTGGCGGAGGTTATGGCACTCCTCGACTTTTCAATCTCCAGCCTGGTGCGGGTGTGATGCTGGTGCCCAATCTGGGAGAGGACTTCATTCCCACCCCAGAGAAAGTGAAGAACCACGTCCTGTTGCTTGCCAGTGGAGTAGGCATCACTCCGTTCCGATCTATTGCTTATGAACTTCTGGAACGTCGACGCCATTCGGGCAAGGTCCACCTTTTGTACTCAGTGCACGGAGAGGAGGATGTGATCTACGCAGATGAGTGGCAGGGTTTATCTGAGACATATCCCAATTTCGAAGCGACTATCATGGTACGTCATCCAGCAGAGGATGCCAAGTTCTGTGTTGGAAACGTTTGGGATAAGATTCCAGAGCTGCAAAATCCCAAAGATAGTTGCGCCTTCATATGTGGAACTACCAACATGGTGAAGAAGTCAGTAGCAGCGTTGGAAAAGGCTGGAATGGACAGGGAGAATATCGTCATCGAGAACTTTGCCAAACAACACAGGCGAAAAGTGGGCATTGCGTATCAGCGTGATGCACCTGTGTGGCTCCGGTGCAGCCCAACATACCGAGCAAAGGTGGAGTAAGACAGTGATCTGGTAAACCGGGGCTCAGTGCATGAGGTTCCTCAAGGACCCTCATGATGAGCAGATTGTCTTCAAGTGTTTTTTCAAAGTGAGGTGCTCAGGACTCCAAACAAGCAGCTTGCTCCGTCCTGTGAACACCTCACAATTAGCACCTCAGTGCTTTGCATTCGCTTTGCATGCCTGTATACAACATGTAAAACCAGTTTTGAGTGGTGATCATGGGCGCCTTCCGCGTCGGACAGCAGCTCCCGTCATCTCCGCACGATTTTGAGGCCGAGAGGCACTGTGGACGTTGCGCGAACAAATGGACATGTGATGTATATATATATATATACATACATGTGGGCATATGGGTTTGTTTGAAATTAGGGTACCCATACATCCCTGGCTCATCAAAATCAGATCATGTTCCCTGTTAGTACCACACTTTCAGACGCACCCATTTGTCAACATATTTTGCGGTTTACCAGCCGTCAATCTGGTTTTTGACTGCAACATCCAGTGCCTTTTGGTTTGACAGAAGTGGTACGACACTCGCATGTAACATGCATGTTCAGCTACCTCAGCCTGCACGTCATGCATGATGGTGCTGAACGACTGAGTCTTGGCGCACCCTGATTTTTGAGTGAGCATCTTGCTCGTCCAGCGAGATACTGCAGGAACTCAAACCTTCACTCGGGGAAATGGATGGAAAACAGGAGAAACAAAGAAGAACGCGCGGGCTTTTTGTCAGTATGGGACACAAAACTAATCACCCAATCAACAACTCAACGATCTGACGAAGCTGCCTGGCTTTCTGTTCCACCAATTTTGGGACCATGGAGACAGCGTTGAATCTCCAAGCATTCGTGATTGATGGTCTCACATGAGATATGCGTATGTGTATATGTATATACAGACATCAAAAAAAGAACGTGACCGTGTTTTTCCCTATCCCATTTGGAATGAGAAACCCACTTGACGTTCCCTTTTTTTTGCTTCGCAGTTCAGGCCTGCTGATTTTCTGGTTGAAGGAAAGGTGGAGAGGCTCCAGGCGCTGGAAAGCTGGCACGACTGGGAACCGGGTGTCGTTCGATATATGACCAGAATTGGGGTGGTGATCCTGATAGTGATGATGATGATGATGATGATGATGATGATGATGATGATGCTGGTGGTGGTGGTGGTGGTGGTGGTGATGGTGATGACGATGTTGATGATGATGTTTATTATCATTATCAGTCTCATTGTCATTATCATAATTATCACTACTGTTTTATCATGGATGATGTAATAACTTAGTGCAGTTAAGAGGGGCTATATCACCAAGAGGTACAAGCAGGGGATGGGAATAGGCCCATAAGTTGGAACATTGGACCCTTGTAACTATGGTGAAACACATTGTAGCCTCTTAGCTCATTGGAACTGCACCCCCGGAGGAAGTCAAGCAATCTGAGCAACGCCACTTCCACTGAGAGGCCGCCCGAGACCCTGAGATGCTTGATGGCCTAATGGAAATACGGGATGGCAAACAAACATCTGTTGCTTTGCTTGGTATATAGATCAAAGAAATTTAAAAGCATTGGGGTCAAAATTTCATGGGCCTGGGAACGACAGATTTTGAATTGTAAACCAATGCTGAATCAGCTCCCAGCAAGAACAGGCGCGCAAAATGCCCTCAGGCACTTAAAGGACTTCAAAATAAGGATCATGGGGTTTCAGGATGTGTATATACTATACCTACGTGCATACGTATGTCCCTTCATACCTACATACCTACCGACCTTTTTTTACCTACCTGCCTGCCTACCTACCTACCATTACCTACCTATATCCATCTATCCAGACAAGACAGACAGACAGACAGGAGGACAGATGGACAGACGGACAGACGGACAGACAGACAGATGGACAGACGGACGGACAGACATACATACATATAGATACATATAGCAATATAGCTGTAGATCTATCTCGATGTGTATAAATAAATCAGATACAGGAACATTAGAAAAGCCCACTTTTCAGCGCTGGCAACAAGCCCCTCCCATATGAATATACCTCTATATCTATATCTGTATCTATATTTAGATCTATTTTTATCTATGCATCTATCCATCTATCGATTTCATCTAGTCTGATCCAATCTAATCCAATCCAATCCAAATCTAAACCTCAATCCACATCTAAATCTAACTAAGATAATCCAATCTAATCCTATTTCATCTCATCTGATCTGATCTAATCTGTATCCACCTATCTATCTGTCGATCCATCCTTGCATCTATCTAGTCTAATTATCCATCTATCTATCCATCCAGTCATCTATCCATCTACGGATCCATCCACCCATCCACCCATCTATCCATCTATCCATCTATCCATCTATCTATCTCTCCATCTCTCCATCGCTCCATCTCTGCATCTCTCCATCGATCCATCCATCCATCTATCCATCTATCCGTCTATCCATCTATCCATCCATCCATCCATCCATCCATCCATCCGTCCGTCCATCCATCCATCCATCCATCCATCTCTCCATCTCTGCATCTCTCCATCCATCCATCTATCCATCTATCCATCCATCTATCCATCCATCCATCTATCCATCCATCCATCGATCCATCCACCCATCCATCTATCCATCTATCCATCCATCTATATATCCATCCATTTATCTATCCATCCATCCATCCATCCATCTATCCATCCACCCATCGATCCATCCATCCATCTATCATCTATCCGTCTATCCATCTATCCATCCATCCATCCATCCATCCATCTATCCATCCATGCATCTATCCATCCATCCATCGATCCATCCATCCATCCATCGATCCATCCATCGATCCATCGAACCATCGATCCATCCATCCATCTATCCATCCATCCATCGATCCATCCATCCATCGATCCATCCATCCATCGATCCATCGATCCATCGATCCATCCATCCATCGATCCTTCGATCCATCGATCCATCGATCCATCGATCCATCGATCCATCTATCCATCCATCCATCGATCCATCCATCCATCGATCCATCCATCCATCGATCCATCGATCCAACTATCCATCGATCCATTTATCCATCGATCCATCGATCCATCGATCCATCGATCCATCCATCGATTCATCGATCCATCGATCCATCTATCCATCGATCCATCGATCCATCGATCCATCGATCCATCTATCCATCGATCCATCTATCCATCGATCCATCTATCCATCGATCCATCGATCCATCGATCCATCCATCGATCCATCTATCCATCGATCCATCGATCCATCAATCCATCCATCGATCCATCTATCCATCGATCCATCGATCCATCCATCGATCCATCTATCCATCGATCCATCCCTCCATCCATCCATCGATCCATCGATCCATCTATCCATCGATCCATCTATCCATCGAACCATCTATCTATCGATCCATCGATGCATCGATCCATCCATCCATCCATCTATCCATCGATCCATCGATCCATCGATCCATCTATCCATCTAGATCCATCGATCCATCGATCCATCGATCCATCGATCCATCGATCCATCTATCCATCTATCCATCGATCCATCGATCCATCCATCCATCGATCCATCGATCCATCTCTCGATCGATCCCTCTATCCATCGATCCATCTATCCATCGATCCATCGATCCATCTATCCATCGATCCATCTATCCATCGATCCATCGATCCATCGATCCATCGATCCATCGATCCATCGATCCATCCATCGATCCATCTATCCATCGATCCATCTATCCATCGATCCATCGATCCATCGATCCATCGATCCATCGATCCATCGATCCATCCATCGATCCATCGATCCATCCATCGATCCATCTATCCATCGATCCATCTATCCATCGATCCATCGATCTATCGATCCATCCATGGATCCATCTATCCATCGATCCATCGATCCATCGATCCATCCATCGATCCATCTATCCATCGATCCATCTATCCATCGATCCATCTATCCATCGATCCATCTATCCATCGATCCATCGATCCATCGATCCATCGATCCATCGATCCATCGATCCATCCATCGATCCATC
>BGPT01002650.1:57901-83783 GCA_003297045.1 Symbiodinium sp. clade C Y103
GATCCATCGATCCATCGATCCATCCATCGATCCATCGATCCATCGATCCATCGATCCATCGATCCATCCATCGATCCATCGATCCATCGATCCATCGATCCATCGATCCATCCATCGATCCATCGATCCATCGATCCATCCATCGATCCATCGATCCATCGATCCATCGATCCATCCATCGATCCATCTATCCATCTATCTATCTATATCTATCTCTACTATACACAACATACCCCAGCGTTGCAGCAGGCTTTTGTCCAACGACGGCGGCACGGACATCCTGAGCCGCAGCGTCTTCGAATTTGGGCCAGGGTATCTTGGCAAATCATCCCCAAATGGGAAACCATGGTGATTTCAATGGTCAAAATGGTGATTTGGTCGGGAAAAACATGGTGATGTTCAAAAGGAAAACAGGTAAAACTGGGAATTTCCATGGGGAATGATGGTCGAAATAGAGATTTTGATGGGAAAAAGGGTCAACATGATGACTTCAATGGTGAAACAATGGTAAATCAATTGGTGATTTCTGCCATTGGCAAATTTTGTACCCTAGGATTGCTTTCCAAGAATTGTAAATTTTGGCCATTTGACCATTGGTTTCAAGCTTAATGGTACCACAAAGTTGTCCATTTCAAATGGGGACCAATGGTCAAAATGAGTATACCGTATACCCCTATTTGTCCACAGACGGTGTAAGAAAATGGGGATGCATTGTATCACAAATGGTGGTATCTTGGGGAGATATGTAGTGGTATGAACAATCCTTTAAATTGTGTCTGAACAAGGGGGATTCACTTCCAATTTATGGCTAATTATTTTGAAAGGGGCTAACCGATGACCAGTGGATGGAAGGTAAGGTGTTCTGAATCCTGACAGCTGGTAGGCCTTATTGAGATTGCCGCACATACGTAAGTGTGATTGAGTATGGAGACCTTGGATTATGATTGCCAGTATCCATGTCCAAATGAAACATTTTTTAAAATTGAATCTAGATTATCCACAAATTACCAGCTTTTGATGGTGTGATTGCCATCTGAAACAGCTTCCTTGAGTTTCACAGCCAGGTACCACAGTACAGTTCGGCACCCAGATCTGGGGACCAGAAAGCCCTACAGCGAATGGCTGGCAGATTTTTTGCTGTTGGCCATGGATGATACCGTCTTTGCACGCACTTGCCAGCTGTTTTGCCAGATATTTTGACATTTTTGCGGAAGGGTACCAGGGATTCGATTTACACATATATGTATAATTATTATGTATATAACTATATATATATATATATGTATACCAGACATGGTTCGGGGCTTCCCAATATCTGGGTTTGTCTAAAAACACAGGCTACACTAAATTTCATGGGTTTGTTCCTCTGGTCCCATCTATAAGTGGCTATTCGATGGGGTTCATCATCCATTTTCAGACAAAGCCATATCCAAATTGTTAATTCTAATAGTGATATATGCCATGATATTCCCCATTCAAATCCCATGAAATCAGATGAACCCCCATTAAATCCGATGAAATCGGATTAAACCGTATAACATCCAATGTAATCGGATAAAGCCCCCTAAATCCCAGGACATCGAATCCCTATCCTATGAATCCAATGAAATCGGACTGAATCCCGTAAAATCAGATTAAATGCCGGTCAAATCCCACAAAATCGGATAAAACCCCATCAAATTCCATGAACTCGAATCAAACACCATCAAATTCCATGAAATCGGATTCGACCCCACAAATTATTGAAATCGGATTAGACCCCAAAAAATCTTGAAATCGGATTAAACTCCAAATCCCATGAAATCGGATAAAATCCGAATCAAATCGGAACAAATGCAATTAAGTCCCATGAAATCCTATATTGATAATGGTCATTCCACCATTTTTCAGAGCTTCCTGCACTTTTGAGGCTCTGAACTATGTGATTTTCCTCCGCGTTGCTGCTGAGATTCTTGGCAGCCATGGTCGATATTCATGGATTTTCATGAGGATATAGTGGTATGAATAGCCATCTTGAACAGCAGTTGGGAATTCCGGAATTTCATGTACCAAGATTCAACATGCAGCCAGATCGACTTGGTAGTCTGCTTGGATGGCTTTCATTCTGATTCATTTGAGGCTTTGTAGCATGCTGGCACTGGTTTCGGCCATTGTGGTGGTGCCCTACTGGGGTGTTGGTGCCTCAGAGCTGTCTTGATCGAATCATGGCGAAAAATGGTTGAGATCCCAAGGTGGAACCCCTTTTGTTTGGTGGCTTTGGTGGACACATCTCCTTGGCCGAGGCCAGACATTTTTGTTTTTTGGGAAGATTTATATGGGGGTTTCCTAAAATGGGGGTAACCCAAAATGGATGGTTTATGATGGAAAACCCTACTAAAATGGATGATTTAGAGGTACCCCCATTTCAGGAAACCTCCATATACCCTCTGGTAAACGTTTACATAACTATGGACAATCACCATTCTTAATGGGAAAATCCACTATAAATGGCCATTTTCCATAGTTATGTTAGTTTACCAGAGGGTAATATCAAAATCATGATCAGAGAAGTGTATCATGTTCTTTTGTTCTATTCACTTGCTGAAAAGCAACAAGAGTCTACCGGTGTATGAAACCTTGGGACCTTCAGACTCAGCCTCCCCAAGGCTGCTTTGAGGGCTATTGCCTTTACTGGTATGACCATTCCGCCTGATGATTGGTGCAATTCACCTCACATGCAGTTGTGAACAAATATTGCCGGGATATGTTCGCCAGAGTCATGCGTAAATCTACAAGATTCAAAGCTTTCGACAAGCATGTAGGAGAACCACCTACGGTGGGACTGGTTGACTTCCAATAGTCCAAGAGTTGTTCATTCTCGCACTGAAGCTCGATTTGAAACCACACAGTCAAAGCTGCTGACGCTGACAGGGCATCGATGCAAACGGCATATGCCTAGTCTGTTGGGCCTCAAGGGGCAGGGTAGCCATCTTTGCAAACTGGCTACAAGTCCAATGCCTGAAATCATGGTGGTCATCCAAGAAATCTGGACCTAGGTGCGTTGGCGTTCCTCTCAGGGATTCTGGTCTTGATCTTTGCACAGCGCATGAAGCGTCACATGCGGATACGCGGTGCAATGCATCCCAAGCTCCTGGGTTCATGGCAATTGTTCAGATACTTTAAAGGAGTGTTTTTCAGAAGCTTCTGACAGAATGCCAACACAGTTTCATGATTTTTCATCGTATATATTTTGAGTCTCTACCTTTGAACATGGTTCTGTCTCTCATTTGAGACATCACACATTGTCACACATCTTGGGACTTCTGTGCGTTCTCCAAGGTACATTCCCTGTTTGGATCGCTCTCTTTGGTTGACGCATTTGCCGGTTGGCGACTACTTGACAGGCAAGCGCTTTGAACTCAAAGAAGAGGACTGTGACTTTGGCAACTTAGAACTGTAAGTAAAGCTGCTGGTGAGATTGAGATTCCTATGGCTACATAAAGTTGCTCAGACTCTTGAGAATTTCTGTTCCAAGTAGTGACCCTTCAATTCTGCTTTGGCCAACGCTTTGCTAGATATTGTGTGAAGATGTTCTGACGCTCTCTTAGGTTTTCTGGTGAACGTTTCCACTGCTTGTGGCCCTTGCTTAAGCTGTTGCCTCCAGGACTTTACCCGTGTGGAAGAGTCATTGAAACGCGCTATCGAGGTGGGTCTATCCCTCTTCGCCTGTCTTGCCCTGTCTCCATAGCTGTTTGTGTTTAGATCACTTGACAACGCCTCTCCATTTCGCTGTGAAGATAGGGCTGGTCTGTTTCTTCCATGGCAATTTTTGGCGAGAGTTCTCTTGTCATCTTGTGTCAGTTCCAATGTATTAGGCAGCAAAACGCCTTTCATTCCCAAAACAGTCAACCTTGAACCCCCTGGGCTGAAGTCTTGTCCAGAAGATTGGCTTAGCAATGAGAGATTGCCACTTCCAGTTTTCTTGTTAACTTCATGGGTGCATGTCATAAATCCATCGATTTTCTTGGCTTTTGATTCAGGAGCATGTGAGGCAAGTGAGGCAGAACACTGAAAATCCCTTGCCTGCGGGCACTACTACAGGCGCATCAGAGTTACAGGAATGGGACCTTTTTCAAGGGCGGGGATCGAAATCACCCCAACCACCCAGGGACCAAAATAGACAGATAATTAATATGTGTTTGTTTGAAATGGTGCAAAATCCACTGTTTAATGATGATTTTCCAGACTCATGGCATGATACTAGATGATATTGGCCCAGTGTTAACCCCGTCGACCCATCCGTTCAATCTCATTAGGTCCCATTCCATCCGCTATCATTGGATCGATTTTCCATGCCCAAACGTTCCGCCGCCAACGTTGTCTGCAGTTGTCCGTGTGCATGTGGCCTTTGTGGTGGATGACTACTTGGCCGTGGATGTCAAGCACAGCGAAGAAAAAGAGAGGCGACTGCTGTGGACGACTTGGGCATGGGTCTGATATCCGGGGGGATATCCGGGATACTCGTAAATGCATGGCAGTTTGAATGGGGTGTGGGAAATGGGATGGAATATGAATGGGATGAATTACCAAGAATATGAGTATGGATTTGTCTGAATGGGGACTTTCATCATCAACTTATCAACATTAGGGATTCATATAAGGTGATTTAATGGGATGCTTATTCTGAGATAACAAATCTGGACGCGAGAATTTGGATATGGGTTTGTGATGGTTTGTCTGAACCTGCGAGAATAGATGAAAATAGGATTGATTTTCAAGCGAAGTTAATGATTCACCATCAAATTTTGGGGCCCAACGATGAATGATCCCCGAAAAAACACCGGTGGTTTTCATAATGAGGTAGGAATCCTGATTATATCAGCATTAACCAAGCGTTATTCTCTTTTTTTCTCTAATAGGTTTGTTCCAGATTCCGCGGGATACAGCACAGTACTTCTGGTCTACTCAAGAGTTCAATCAATTGTTTGACCTGCGATCATTTTCAAAGCCAGGATCAGGTCAGGGGCTTCTGCTGCCTGGAAGGCTCAACACTCGCCTGGCGTATTTGAACAAACTTCGGCCGAAGGCGGGAACGGCGGGAACGGCGGCAACCGCGGGAACCAGTCTCAGGATTCATCAGCACTGGGGCACAATGGCCAACCAGGTAGTTGAAGATCCACAGGCCAAGATCATTCCTTTGAAATTGTCAGGAGAAGACGCTGCGGAATTGCTGCACTAGGCAGGCATTGTACCACTTCTCGCAGACACGTCTGTTGTGTGTTTGGTACCCCGGCAGGCCGTTGCAGGATCTCCACATTTGGTGGACAACCAGACAGGTCCGGAGTCTGGATGACAAGGTGGAGAAATTGCGGGAGCAACTGGAAGCATTCGAAACGAAGCCGAAGGAAATGAGCGGATCTGCCTTTGTGACCTTCAAGGAGAGACTTCCCGGACTGATTCCTGGGGATTGCTTGGGGATTGGAAGGGATTGGAACCAATGGGGTGGAAAAACCAAGGACTCACCAAAAATCCATGGGTTTTTTCAGCTATCCAAACATGGTGTAGATATGGTGTAACTGTATCTCGTAAAAATTTCGAGACAAATCCAGGTATCATTCGAAAAACAACTAGTTGGTCACATTCATGGGAATATCATGGGAATATTTGATATTATCCCAATAATCCCACACCTTTTTGTTTATTTTTACAGCCTAGCTGGACCACCAAAAGTACCAACTGCTGCAGGAGAAAGGATTTAAGCAGCTCCTATTGGAAGATTTGCCCAGCTGCTGGAAGCAACTTGGCGTTGATCGCCCAAGAAAGACACCGGCAAATGAGTTCATATTTTGTTAAAATATGTTTGAAAAAATAAAAGCCTTTAATCCATGAGTTTTGCCTTTTTAGTCATTTGGAGGTTTCCACAAACGGGGGATCCCCTAAATGGATAGTTTACAATGGAAGATCCCCAACAAAAATGGACAGATTTGGGGGTATCGCCATTGGGCTTTTGATCTCTACCAGCATCTTTGCGTGACTCCTGTGGCAGTGGGTCGACCAGGATCCAGAGCTATGCCCATTTCAACTTCGGTCAGCCACCCTTTGCATCGGTGACGTTGAGGTGCTGCGGGTGAGCGTGTCCTGAAGTTGGTCAAGGGATAGCAGATAGAATATAAGCTATTAAGCAATTAATAGATATTAATAGCAATTACCAAAAAGATAGAGAACCGATTTGTCACTATTTTTTTTGGATTGGGTAGAGATTGGGTTTTACCAAATTCTATCCTTTTTGGGGGTGGCTTTCATCGCTATACTGGATATACCCCCAGATACTCGCAACACAACTTCTGTTTGGTGAAGGACCAAGCACTGTTACGCATTGTCAGGTGCCAACGTGCCCCTCATCCTGCTGATGTCTTGTGGGAGAACCTGCACATCTCGTATCGGCAAAGGCTGGATTTTTGGGCCGATGGGATCCAAAATCCAAAGAGAAGTCAGAAGTGGGTCCACAAGCATTGCAATTATGATGAAGGAAGACAAGAATTCAATGGTCGCCAGCAAGCGCTCAATGCATTCTTCCATGTTGGCAGCGAATCTGTGAAGATTGGTAGGCTAGTGCGATTCGCATGCGGGTCGCTTCTACTTCTGATCTTCATGCTGGTCCTGGTGACGCCGGTCTCGGTCTCCTCTGAACTCAACACAATCATTCCGGACAGGGGTAGATGGCGGAGGGGTTTGCGCAATTTAGATGACCTTGTTTGACCCAGATTCCTCTGCACATAGTGGCACCTTCTCTCTCAACCAGCGATCTCTTTCACTCAGTAAGTGTAACCTCAGCAAAACATGGACAACAGTGAAGTGAAAGCCAAATCTTGCTTGCACTTGTCCCGTTGACCCCTCGCGGTTTCATATGTGGTCAGTCGTTGAACGGGGATTGTCATGATCTGTTTAGAAGGTGAGCTGAACTATTTGATACGAATTGGGAAGGCGTTCCCATTTTAAAATACCTTCTTATGAAACCGTGATCTAGTAATGTGGGTAAAACAATCATAAACCCTCCATTTGGGAATGGTTTATACCACCTATTTATGGTGATTTTAGGGATGGTTTATGGCTTTGTTTTACCCACATTATTGGATTTGCTCATGTTGGGGCTTCTAAAAGGAGGGGAAACCAAAATCCTCTTCGGTTCCGATGAGCGAACCGCAGGAGCTACGGCGTGGTTCTCATGTCATCAGAAACAAGGCGTGGGTCGATCTACCGAAGGTTGATGATTAGTTCTTTGATGATTGGGATTGAAAAACCATGATAAACTATCAATTGAACATATGGGGATTTAATAGGGATATAAATTGATAAATGATGGTCGATTGATTACTGTAGTTCGGGCATAAAAGGTATCCATTTTTAGGGGGCATTGTCACAATCCATAAACGCGGAATCCCTATCAACCAACCAGTATCACGGGACGACACAGAGTTTTGAAAACTGCTCACCTGCTGAAATGAAAGTCAGGTAGTACCTAATATTTACTGATGCTGTTACCTGAAACTGACAAAACACTTTTTCCAACTTGACCTGGAGTGGTTTCTTTTTGCCTGTGGAAGTGAGAAGGGACGCCGTGGCAGGTGGAGCAAGCCTTGGGAGTGCAGCTTCCAGTCGCTGGCCGGCTTTGTGACTGACGGATGACGTGCGTTGGTTCAAAATGATCGACACCATACCTGGGTCCCGGGGTCCCGCACCCAACTTTGTTGATTTCTAAGAGTAGCTTGAAACAACCCAAGCGGTAGAGATACCATGGATTGTTTCATGCTGGCGTTTCACAGTTTCAACTGCTGAGGAGAAGGGGGATGCTGTTTGGCAGTGGCTGTACCTGCAGTTGCCACCAATGGTGCCTTGGCAAACGACAAAAACCCGGGGGTTGAAGCAGCACTTGGGTTGGTCCGAAGCCAGGTGGAAGCCATGGGTGGCCTGAGATTTCATGATTTAGAACCCCATTTTCCGAATGAACATGATCCTTTCAAGTCATCTTGTACACCATGTTCACACACACACACATCATTGGCATCATTCAATCGTGGAGTGGGATGGAGTGGGAGTGCTTGCTGCTGATTTCTCTATCTGAGGTGATCCTGTTCATCAACTCTTTGGTTTTGCCTTACTTGATTGGTGAGATTTGCCCCGTGGCATTGAAACCCTCAATGGGATTCAATCGGCTGGGGTTCTGATTGCTCAACAAGTGAAAGATAGCAGCGTCCGAACTGGTAAGGATAAACCAGTGATTGATCGATTCATTCATGTGTTTATTCATAGCCATTTGCTTGGGTAAATCTTCCATTTCTTTGCAATTCAATGTCGACCATTGTTGCTCTGTTTTTTTCATGCCGAGGCCGCTTTCAGCGCTGCCACACCCTGTCCAAGGTCGGCTGTTTCTTGCCATGTTTTAGCACAAGGGCATGCGGCATGCAGAGTCGCCAGGCGGAGCTAAACCAGATGAACATGAACTACGTCTTCATGGTGCGGGGGTTCCACCCGGGAGCAGCAGCCAGAAGTTTCACTGGACACATTTGGGTCCAGGGAAGTTTGACCAGGTTCATTGAGCTGTGGGTCGACACCCGGAATCGCCTGAGGGCCAAAGTTGGCTTTCACAACAATTGTCACCCATGGTGTCAATACATGTCAATTTTTTAAAAAGGTCCAATTGATCCCTAGTCCCCCAGTAAAGTTCGACGAACACAACCTGCTACAAACCCTGCTATCGATGTTTTTCCGGCCAGGTGTTGAACCAGCTGCTGATTCCCTTACTGGGTCTCACTGGGATCCCAGCACTGCTGGAGTTCTTGGAAGTGCGACTCAATGATCAGCATGAGGTGAGAGGGACTTCAGGGTGGAAAACTGGGAAGTCTGAGGAGCCATGAATTTCTTGTGATGTAAGCACTGTAATCGGGTTATCTACGGGTGAACTCTCATTTTTTTTAGTTTTTGGACACAGTCATGTTGATGTGACTGGGAAAACAAAACTTCCTGAAGAATGGAAAAAGTGAATCTCAAAAGAGAAAGACAGACCAGCATGTTTGGCATGCTCAGATGCTTCAATCATTTGTAGATGAAAATGAGGAAACAGAAAAAAACCTTCGGATATCCTTCAGTCGCATTGGCATGTCAGGGGCATGGCCAAAAGTTGTATTTGAATGTATTTGAATGTATTTGAGGCCCACCTGAACAGATCCTTTTGGTGCTGCGGATTCTCAATTCTTGGACATGCGGACCCAAACATTGGATGTATTCCCACAGGTGTTGGTGAAATCCGGTTGGTTGGCTCACCATATCTACATATACTTCCGTTCAATGTAGCTTCACTTCGAAACAATGAGGATATTCACGGTGCTTCGTTGGCTCGCTTAAGTCAGAGTAGGAGCACTCGCAAAGGTTTGTAAAGTACGGCCATCTTTGAGAAAGGATCACGCTGGAAAGCACGGCACTTCCTTTTTCGTTTTCTGTCACTGTCTGGCACATGCAGCGATCGACGATGTTTTTGTGGGGACATTTTTTCACCCCAAAACCTGTGACCCTCAACCAGGAGCTCAGAAATTCCCAAGAGTGAAAATCATCTATGAAAGCTGGGATATTAATGGGAGATTGACGGGATAGTAAGGGGATTTATTGATATACTGATATACTAATGGACTATAAAATGGAATATAGGTGAATTTACCTCGCCAGCGCTAGACCATTCCGATTTCCTGTGAACCTGGCAGGACATTTCCATTCTACAGCTGCTGGATGGAAGTATGCTAAGATCCCCAGGCGTCTTCTATGTGACTTGGAGTGTTGCGGAGTGCGGGCCAAGATAGTCAGATTGTTTAAAAGGCCTTTGAGTCTTTTCCTCGCGATTTTTTTAAAAGTGATGAGCTTAGACGATATTAATCCGTTGTCTAATTAAGCAGTAGTCAACCAGTATTTATAAACCATGCAATGGTTGAAGGTGGGCCTTGATCCTCTCTGCCAATGTTCGACGTGTCAACTGGAGACAGTGCTCCCAGGTCAGGTATCTACTCTACTGCGCCTTCTTGACGAATACAAACAGCTTGCTGCAGCTTGGCAGTCTTGGAAAGGCTCCATCTTGGGGAAGGCAAGTTTGGCATTACTAGTGCTGATGGGCCAGCAGTTGTGTGTTTCAATGCAACTTCTCCAAAGAAGGGATCAGCATGGAGCGCCAGAAACCACAAGTTGATGGTCTATTTTGTTGAGGACTCCCACGATTTTTTTTTACTAGGGTCTGCCGAAAATTTGGCAAGTTTGGCCAGATGTCAAGGAACCTGCCCCAGCTCTTCATGCGATGGCTGACCAGTACACCCGAGCCGTGGAATTTTGCGTGGGGATACTGGTATGCTTTCACTTTGGGCATTCTCACCACAGCACCTTGGCCCCACCTGGGCTGCACCAACTTTGACCAATTTCCAGACCGATGACCAATTTTGACCTCTTCCAAAAAGATGGGCGTCCGTTGGCAGATTTTTGGGCCACAAATGCTGCTTTCAGACTTTGGTCGATCAACCCAAGGTCGCTTTGCGCTGAAATGCCAGAGTGAAAGGAGGCAGAGTTGATGTAGGTTTATGTGTACATGAAATATTGAATGTATTGCGATAATTTCTTGACACGACATGGAATTGCATTAGCTCCCTTTGGTGCAGCCAAGGCAGTCTCAATTGGCGTCTTGGTGCCTTCTTTGTTGCCCCTCGCAGCCACTTTCTTTGCCATGAAATATTGCGACTTGGAGCAGCACGGTGAGAAACTTGTTGTGACCAAGCTGAGCCAATGAATGATTTGTGAATCCGAATTGCGACTTTCGACTTTGTGTTTTTGCGAATTCCCCAAGGCATCGACAGGCACATTCTGCGAGACCGAGCATACCTCTGTGGGCCTGAGAGTCAGGCTTTGTGCCCGACCCCTTAATCACAAGACACAGCTAGCTCATCGAAGTGTGTTAGCAGATTGAGCACATCACAAATAGCCCCAAATAGTGACCAAATAACTTTGGGAGTTGGAAAAGGCCGAGAATGACCACCACTCTGAGTCAAAAATTTGGATCCCCATTTTGACCCCCATCCGAAAGTGTTTGTGCTTCCAGTTGACTATAGTAAGAGTCATCCTGAAGTAGATAGCACATGAAAGTTTCAAAGAATCCAAACTATGATGGAAATATGTTTGAACATCCTCAAAAATCTATCTACTTCAGGATGGTTGTAGTTGAGCAGTGATTTTGACGTTAATCTCTGCTATCTGCAGGGCCTCTTTTTGCCTCGGGTGCTCTTCATCATGCGCAGACACGACTGCAGTTAGCCGTCAACGACCATCTTTCAGTTTTGGAACAACATGGATTTCCATCATGGGAATACTTGTTGGTTCCACATTGAATAAGTCCAGTGATTATAACTGGGGTTATAATCCACTTGCTACCTGGGGTGAACCAAGTAGATCTTCTGGAAGGTCAAAAGGTTGAAGCACGAAACATGTAGGAAGGTGTCCAACCAGCACCATTCACCGTGGCGCAGTGAGGTATGATCGTGGTGGGCTCCTGGTTTTTCTTGGGAACCTCCCTGCAATTCACAGCCAAGACCTATTTCCATCATCGTTGGGATGCCAAAGTGCCCTTCGAGATACTGGAGCTTCTCGACTGAGGCTGGCCAATCGTTGTACGGAAAGCAAGGGTTGAAAAGACCATTATGCACCAGAACATGGGGTCTACCCACGTATGTTGCTACGAATGCATCGAATGGTACGGGAGGAAAAGGAGACAAAAACAGACTTTCGCTAAGTTCCTTCAAGGAAATGAAGAGCAAAAGGTGCAGTACGGCAGTATGCGGCAGCATGTTTTGCAAGAGTTTTGGAATTAAGTGAGAACCCCAAATGATAAAGCTAGCATTTAGGGATGATTGTTAAAACCCCATTTATAGTGATCTTGGGGAATATTTATGGCCACAAAAAACCGCCATCGACTGACTTTGGGGCGCCGCCATCAGATTTCGCCACCACCAAGGACTAGCTGCTGGTTGTTGGTGCTCTCTGCCATCCTTCTAGGGCTCTTCTTCTTCTGGGCCAAGGGCAACGACGTCCACAATGCCAAGTTCCAGTTGCGCGACACGGCACGGCGCGACACGATGAGCACGGCACGGGGCGGGGCAATGGGATCACTTGCGACTCCAAAATTGGATCACTTGCGCCTAGGAATCACTTGCGCCTAGTAGGGGTCACTTGCGCCTCCGATTCCGGATCACTTGTACCTAGTAGCTACCTTCAGGGTTTATAATTAGGGGTCTTGGGGGGTGGGNGTGGGGTGGGGTGGGGACTTGAAAACGTTCCTGGCGCACTGCACACACATGGGACGTTCACCTGCTGCTCCCTGCATCCACGTCTTGATCAGCATGGCGATGATGGTGATGATGTTGTTGATGATGGTGATGATGATGATGATGTTGAAGATGATGAGGTGAATAATTATGATGATGATGATGATGATGATGATGATGATGATGATGATGATGATGATGGTGATTGTGATGATGATGATGATGATGATGGTGATGATGATGATGATGATGATGATGGTGTTGTTGAAGATGATGATGATGATGATGATGATGATGATCATCATGATGATGATGATCATGATGATGATGATGATGATGGTGATGATGATGATGATGGTGATGATGATGATGATGATGATGATGATGATGATGATGATGATATCATGCATCCCAAGTTCGGAGGTACAAGCGATCCAAATTTGGAGGTACAAGCGATCCAAATTTGGAGGTACAAGCGNTGATGATGATATCATGCATCCCAAGTTCGGAGGTACAAGCGATCCAAATTTGGAGGTACAAGCGATCCAAATTTGGAGGTACAAGCGAACCCCCGCCCGGGCGGGGGTGGATGGAGGATTTGCCATGAAATTGAAGGGGATTCAATGGGATGTAGCCAAGAATATGAGGATATTAAAGTACAAATTTGACAGATGCAAAAGATCACATATTCGCTGGCCATTTCTTTTCTAGTAAGGCACTCAAAAAATATCCACAGCCCTTTGTTGACACCTATTGACGAGATTTGACCAGCGGAAGTCAAGACCTAGTATATACTTTCTAAGCCTACATATACCATATATATATATATAGTATAATATATATATATATATACATTATATGTATACACACGTATACAGTATACAGATAAATAACTGGGAACTCTGGAGCTTCTGAATGGAATTGAAACTGAAAACACACACACACAAACACTTTCCATCACTCTCCCAAGTCAAGGTTCCTTCGCTACTCGGTGGGCAAGAAGGATTTGGAGCAAAACCTCGTGGACAGGTGCCTTGCAAGGAGAAAGACAGACGACTTCAAATCAAACAGGATGGAGAAAGATGGTTAAGGTCAGACAGAAATAGGAGCTTGAAGACTGAGTACCACAAAGTGTGCCGATGTTTTGGGGCTGTATCTAGATGGTAGCAGGCAGAAGCTGCGCCTTCAGCATTCAGACCTTTTTAGGTTGATAGGAGCACACAGAAGGCCAAGCTGCTCCTTTGACGAAAGTGATGAGAAAATATGTCGGTGCAGCTAGACTCTCATCCCTTCACAGCCCTTTTTACAAACTTGCGTGAAACTTGTCTTGATCTACTTTCAGCCTTTTTCAGCTGGGTGATGTTTTGACAAAGTTGTGGTTTCTTTTGATGATTTTAAAACGTGGCTTATTTGTTGAGTTTAAACAGCAAGGGTAAGAGTTAAACCAACAAGTCTTCTGTGGAGAGGCTCTGTGGGACGCAACCACCCATCGCTGTGCAGTTTGATGATGCTTTTAAGATCTTTTAAGTCTTTTGCAAAACCACCGGCCCGTCATGATTGACCATATACCGCTTCCATTCCATGTTACGGTTAGCATTTACAAAGCATTTCCAGGCTAGAACGCTGGTATGGGGTTAGAACCTGGTGTTCTCGCTCCAGATGCCTGGATGCCATCTTCGGCAAGCTCCATCAAGCAGTCGACTCGGCGCCTCGGCGTTCTGGCCTTTTGGGGAAACCCCATGGGTTGATGCAACGGAAAATCCCATGGAACTGGCGATACCAAAGTGGCGAATGGGGCTGAAAAACCAACTGGTGGTGATGAAATTGACTATCCCCATTTTCATAAGGTTACCCATTTACCAACCAGTATGGGGTTGCGATTGCGATCATCTGGACCCCTCCAGCAAAACTCACATAAAAATCTCCCAGGTTGCACATCCGAAGCGCCAGTACTACGCGAAATTCTTCGCTACGGAGGCACTGTTTTTGTTGTGTTTTTGTCAACCTGCCGTTGGATACGTTCGTTGCACAAAAAACGAAGCTCCCCATTGACAGAGGTACACCGTTATCAACCAAGCTTGCATTGATCAAGGGATATCAAGGGCCTTGAATCAAGGGTAAACATGACTTGAGCAGGGTTCCAAATCTTATTTGGTTTATGATTATCAGGGTTATAAAACCTTTATATAAACCCTTTATGTACTGGGGATTATTGGGGATTATAATTCATCATCCACGGGAATCCCATTATGAATCCACTATGACATGTCATAGTATATTGTTGTAGTGATACATACCATTACATATATCCCCATTAATATCAATATCCCATTGAATCCCTTTTATTGGATATATATCCCAGTATGAGCAGGTATTTGAGCATGTTGAAGGAGAATGCTTGAACACAAGTTGAACCTTCTGGGCAAACCTAGGGTCTTGCCGTTCTTCTACATGTTGCATACGTATACACGTATGTATACAAATACATACACATATACATACACATACACACACATACACACACATACACACATATACACATACACACATACGCAGATACACACATACGCAGATACACAGACACACAGATACACACATAAACACATACATGCATACACAGATGCACACATAAACACATATATGCATACACAGATGCACACATACACACATACACACACATATTCATGCATACATGCACACATACACACATACACACATACATGCACACACACACACATGTTCATGCATACATGCATACATGCACACATACACACATACATGCACACACACACACATGTCCATGCATACATGCATACATGCACACATGCACACATGCACACATGCATGCATGCATACGTACATTACATTACATTACATGACATGACATGACATGACATGACATGACATGACATGACATGACATGACATGACATGACATTACATTACATTACATTACAATTTATATGCATAGAAGCAATGTAAAACTTCTGGAGATACAACTTCTTTCAGCAGGACGCTGCCATCTCTTCGGCCTCGTTGACGAACTTCTCGCGGCGCGATTCGGCGGAGATGGAGGCAGTGGATGGATTCAGTTTCCCTCCAGTGATCTTCCTATTAAAACAACTAAATGGGGGTTTCCTAACATGGGGGTACCCCAAAATGGATGGGTTATAATGAAAAATCCTATTAAAATGGATGATTTAGGGGTACCCCTATTTTAGGAAACCACCAATTAGTTCGGGGATTTTCCAGCCACGTTTGATTTCCGGAGGATGATTCAACGTTGAATCGTTGTGGATACAAATATGTCGGATGGTTCTTGCCATGCGAATTATGACTTGACATTTTGGATCAAGATCCGAGATGCTGTGGATAGAAATTCCTGGGCATTTCCAGGAGGCACAGACCGAAGATGCAGCTTATCAGCTCATCTGGGACTGTCGGAGATGGCTGTCGATGTGGGAGGACTATGCCAACAGCGCGGGGCCCAAGGCACCATTTTTGGTGATAGTTGGGGCAATTGGAATATATTGGAATATCCAGTATCCTGGAATTCATTGGATTATAGTGGGTTGCCAGGTGCCAGATATGTTAATGGAATTTTTGTCGAGTTGATGAAGCTGGGGTGATGCACAAAGTTGTAGATTGCAAGAAACTTGAGAACGGCTCAGGACATAACTTGCCCTTAGAGTCATGCAGCTGGTTGCTTGGCGATATAGTGCTGGTCCGAAAAAATCCAATGGAAACACCATATGGGTTCTATACTTCAATTATATATCCTCCATTCAAAATTATATCCCACGAAATCCCTATTGATGATAGTACATCCCATCAACCCCCATATTTTCAGCAAGCCAACCCCATCCCAATGCACCCCGCCCCAAGGAACGATTTGCGCGGTCGAGCCAACAGCGACCGCAGTTGACCGCCGGAAAATTCGATGCTGCCGCTGCCGGTTTTCCATTGGTAGGGGAGTAGGATTGTTTTTTTGTGAGTATTGGTCAATATTGGTAAATACCTTTGGGGAATTGAGAGTAGGAAAAGCATATAAAAGCATTTTGATATGATGAATTTCCGTTGCCATGGGGTGGTTACGAAAGGTATAGCAAGTGGAGAAGATTGAAACTACATTCCAAAGAGACACAGACCGCCAACTCAGCGCAAAATGAGGAAAACAGTGCGTAAACACAGCGCAAGAGAATCGTGACATAAAAACGCAAAACGCAGGAATCGCTGTTGGAACAGTGTGAATGAAGCAACCAAAAGCGTCCAACAGTAGTCGTAGTTTTGGATCGTAGTTTTGGAACGGTGTGAAACTAAGGCGGGAGCTGCGAAGTCGCGAATCGTATGCTTTGCATTCCATTTTCCGTACACCCCGTGAAAGTATCGAGGATGTGGCAACCGATCATTGTCTCACAACCTTGCCTTGCCACCCATTTGCGACAGGTAAGGTATCAATATTGGACATCCTATGTTGATCATGGGCACTCGCTCCAGAAAAAGGTTTGCCGTGGTGTCCATCACTTTGGGAAGAAGTTTGAAGAGAAAGTCGAGAGCAAAGTCTTAAGTGTGTTAGTAACTGGGGTGAACCACTTCAAAGAGGATGATGCAAAATTCAGGGCTTTGCGGAAGAGATGTAAGCACGACTGTAAGCGCTATCGCGGGTTTGGCAGTTCCTGGCGGACGAGATTTAAACATCGACCACCTCAGTGGTCTTCGCCGAGAATGGTCTTGTGATGGAATGCGTTCCGCGGTTCCCTGGGTTTGACTGAAACGTTCAACCACAGAGTGGCCGAAACGTGCCAAAACCATGTATATATATATAAATACACATATACACATACATATTATACCCTTGCAGAAGGTTTAAGCCTTCCCCTGAGCCGCTGCGAAATATAAAAACATTGTTTGCCAGCGGCCTGTACAATTGATTCCACATGCATTGCGTTTGTCGGCAAAGTGCTTCACGTCTGCAAAACAAACCACTGAAACAAACGAACGTGGGTAGAAAACAAACGAACTTTGTAAGTGTCGGAAAACCACGTGGGTAGAAGGCTGCGTGCAGCCAGAAATTGCTCTTGTGTCATGCATAGAACTTCAGGATAGTACAGGTGCCAAGACAGCAATACAAGTTGCTGGTTTTCTGCGGGCAGACATTCGACAGCAGCGAATAGAATGTTGCGAGCAGGACCAGGAGTAGTAAAGAAAATGTACATTAGAAATCAGAATCTATCCTACAGATCAAGTCTTCCCATTGGAAATTTCATCCTCTAAGTACATAACCGAAAAAGACTCTCAGTCCAGCGCGCACCATTTTATTTGTCTTATTTTGTCCCGTTAGGTTCCTTCTTTGTCAGCAAAAAGAGGTATATTATCAAAAAAAGGGGTCCAGCGCGAAAGTCCGAAAGCAGCGCAAAGTCGTGACATTCTCGTGAGATGTCCCGAACGTTCCCGTGAACGTGAACAAATGATGGGCGTAGTTAAATCCAGATACACACGACGAAGGCGTCCATGTTTCCTTGGCTTCGTTCGGGGAAAGCCGCCGTGAAAGTGAACATAAACAAACCGGTGTCACGAAAGTGAAGTCATTGCCAAAGCAATTGCCAAAGCACTACCAGACGATAACAATTTCGATGTCGCTCAAATGTGGCCTACACAGGTTAGAAAGACTAAAGACCATGGTTAGTTCGGTTACGTACAAGTTTGAACAGTGAGAGTGACAGATCCAAACTCACAATCCAAAATCACTGGCTTGCAATCGCTCAAGCGGCAGGCGGCCTCAATGTAATGGTTGTTGCGAATTGATGTGTTTTCCTCAGTTGGTGGCTCTCATGCTTATCTTGACGCAATTGTCCTGCCCTGCAAACGCACAACAGCAATGGAGCACCGGAGCAAAGGTCATAAAGCTGCAAAAGTTAAAGGGATTTCCGTCGGCACAATGCTGTCTTGTTTCTCCCTGTAGTGCAAGTGCTCTAGATCTCCGCAGTCATTTTGGCGGCTTCCCAAGGCTTTCAGAGAACCGGACCTGCAAAAACTGACCATCAATCCAGTACTTCATTGCCCCATTGTAGGAGACGGACATCCATAGGTGAGAGATACCTACGGTCTCCACTACCAACTTTTCTTTGGCTTTTGAGTTACGGGATATTACGGACAAATTACAGGAAGGTACGAATTTGCGGGTAAACAAATTGAACGCGTGAGTTGTATTAAGTTCATGTTTGTAAAGCGTTTTTTCCATCAAAGAAAACACGTTTTCAGGTTCCACTCCCAAAACACTGGGTTGCCGACGGCCGGGACTATTTTGTTGATACGCGAAAGACCGAACAACTGTATGCTAGTTGCTTGCCCAAGCCAGCCCAGAACCACATAATGAATTATGATAACCCCGGGCCTTTCATTTTAGCTTGGCCTGCCCCTTAGCACTACCAATGCATCACCGGCACAGAAAACGATAAGAGTAAAAAAAAAACAATGACGAGCTTATACATGTACATGTTCATGAACCCTGAAGATGGCAACCTGCACAGGCCTCCAAAACGATAGCAAAACGATAACAAAAAGGATAGCAGAACATTAAAGAAAAACTCGAGCATTTGGGTGGATACCCACATGACCGGTTTCAGCATATCACCTGTCGAAGACATGTATGTTTGATACATGGCGACGGAAAATGAGAGGAAATGAATGCAAAATGAGAGGAAATGGATGCAAAATGAAAGAAAATGGATGCAAAATAAAAGGACATGAATGCAATATGAAAGGACATGAATGCAAAATGAAAGAAAATGGATGCAAAATAAAAGGACATGAATGCAATATGAAAGGACATGAATGCAAAATGAAAGGAAATGGATGCAATATGAAAGGACATGAATGCAAAATGAGAGGAAATGGATGCAAAATAAAAAGGACATTAATGCAATATAAAAGGAAATGGATGCAAAATAAAAGGAAATGAATGCAATATGAAAGGACATGAATGCAAAATGAGAGGAAATGGATGCAAAATAAAAGGAAATGAATGCAATATGAAAGGACATGAATGCAAAATGAGAGGAAATGGATGCAAAATAAAAGGACATTAATGCAATATAAAAGGACATGAATGCAAAATGAAAGGAAATGGATGCAAAATAAAAGGAAATGAATGCAATATGAAAGGACATGAATGCAAAATGAGAGGAAATGGATGCAAAATAAAAGGACATTAATGCAANAAATGGATGCAAAATAAAAGGAAATGAATGCAATATGAAAGGACATGAATGCAAAATGAGAGGAAATGGATGCAAAATAAAAGGACATTAATGCAAAATAAAAAGGCCATGAATGCAATATGAAAGGACATGAATGTAAAATGAAAGGACATGGATGCAAAATAAAAGGAAATGAGTGCAATATGAAAGGACATGAATGCAAAATGAGAGGAAATGGATGCACAAAAAGGACATTGATGCAATATAAAAGGACATGAATGCAAAATGAAAGGAAATGGATGCAAAATAAAAAGGCCATGAATGCAATATAAAAGGACATGAATGCAAAATGAAAGGAAATGAAAGGAAAAGATGACAGCTGTTGGCGTTCGAGCAAGGATGCTTTCACATCCACAGAAAGCTGGAAAATTCACTTTCTAGTTCAGAGAGCCCACCTGAGAAAACGATAAGAACAAAAAACGACAACATCATTTAGGGATATTTGGGGGCATTTAACTTGACACAGGGTTTTTTATACAACTCTGTCACGCGACCACGGCACTCTGCAGGAAACCTGGCAATCTTTGATGCCACCGAATCCGTCTCGCTTGCAGCATGCGAAGGTCAAAGGACCGAATGGCGAGGAACATGGACAGTGTGCCTTGAAACCAACATGTAGTGTGCCCGACTAGGTTTACAGTTTGACGCCATGGGAAAAAACCAGTCTGCACACAAACGTTTGCGACTTCACTCAGCTACCGTTTGTATTTTGTGATGTGGGATCCAAGGAGGCCAAAAAATGGATCCCCAATGATCCCAAGGTGGCAACCCCACCAAAACACGTTACAGTCATGCCAAGAATAACTCTTCCAAGCGTCGTTTTCACACCTGGTGCCAGAGGCATTTTACCCGGCAGGAAACTTGCAGTATCAAATCCCAAACGCCGGTACGTGCGCAAACATGTTGCCAGCCGCAAAAATTTGGGTCCGGAACTGGCAAAACATTATACATTACGATCTTTTTAGCGTACAAAAAAAACGGATCGCAAATCGCCCAACAACACTCCAAAACCAACCTCCTGAAACAATCTATGAACAGTTTAGCTTTTATTCCTCCTCCTCGGGCCCTCCGGTGCCCAATTCCCCCAAAGCCACGAAAGATTTTGGAAAAGGTCGAACCCTTGCACAGCTAGAACTAACTGCTCGCTAGAACCAGCATCCTGCATCGCCGGACTTGAAGGTCTCCCTCCGCCTGATAGCCGGCCATCGGCCAATCTGGAAGGAAGGGTGGACGGGCGTGGTAATGTAGCCCCTTAGCATGATGGAAGGCCTTTCGCCATCAGCAGAAATATGTCGTGTCAACAGCTGGAACAATTCTTCTGGTCAGTGGTGGGCGTCTGCCCGGAACAGAGCAAACAGAGATTGGTCAACAACAAGTTGGACCAACAACACTTGGACTGACTAGCGAGCCGGCACCAGCAGCCACTCAGTGAGCGGGAAACACCGCCCTGCCGCAAAGCCAAACCACGGCAGGCGCAGCAAGCAAAAACAAACTGAACGCGAACAACGTGGAGCAGCGAGACTTGCAGCTGCCAAGCGCCAAGCGGAAACCAACCAATCTCCCAGACAAGGGAAGGTAGGGATCGAGTTCACGGAACCGTTCTTCCACAACTGACACACCTGATTTTTCGCCACCAGGGAAAAATATTCCGTGGTGGAAGCACAGCTCTCTCGACCAAGATCCTACCAGGACACCGTCCTCATCCAACAGGTGGAGCCAGCTGCAACCCCAGCAGCCGACGCCGCAGCGTCATTGTCAGAGGAAGAAGGAGGCACCAGTTACTCCCATAAGCGCAGCAAAACACCAGGAGAGGCGACGCAGCCAACAACAAAATACAAGACCAGCCAAACACAAGGCGTTGGGGTAGCCCCGGAGCCAATAGCGGCACCACAAGCGCAGGAACAGAGGAAACAAACCTTGATCCAATAGAGGCGCAACTGCTCATTGCATTGGGTTTGATTGGGGAAGTGTCCGACCGAGCTACTGCAACACAGGCAAGCCGGAGGCCACCATCGAGCAACAATAGACACATCAGCACCAAGGGCCGCTGGCAACGGCCTCAGTGTGCATGACCCTCCAACAGCTCAGTGACAGGAAATGCAACGGCAACAAACCAGATGGCCGCAATGTTGCAGGCCGCCCGACAGCCTGAATCAGAACAGACACTGTCGCAACTGCGAAGCCATGCGGGTGGTCAAAGTTTTGAGTGTCACGTTCCGAGACACCGACCCCCTGAAGCAAGCAGTGAAGCCCCCGAAAATTTTAACAGAACGGGACACCCCCAGAGTGCAGTTTTGAAGGTTTCCCAACTAGTGTACTTCAGGGTATTGGGTTCCCAAGTAATGTATTTCAGGGGTCTCTGACTACCACACAGACTGCACTCTGAAGGGGTCCCTTCAATGAGGCCTGACTCTAAAATCACCGAAAACCTGTAGCAAACCAAAAATCACCGAAAAAAACAAAAAAAAAACAAAAAAACAAAACAAAACAAAAAAACAAATATCCTTAGACTCTTCAGTTGAGAGGGGGGGATGCTAAGCCTCTGGAAATGATGTTTTTGTTTGTTTTTTTTGTTTGTTTTTTTTTTGGGTGTTTTTTTTTGTTTTCTCGAGGTTTTCATTACTTTCACTGGTATTCACGGGGTCCCGGAGAGGATTCCAGCCGAAAGCCTAGACATACTGCATTTTTTATTTTTTGTTTTCTCGATTTTTTGTCTGTTATCATTGGTTTTCGGAAGAATATTTTACAAAAGTTTTTGGAGGGGGGTAGGCCTTATTGTTTGCTATTTTCTGGAGAATGTGGTTCTTTTTGTGCATTTCTAACCAAGGAGTGTCACCCTTTCTTCAAACGATAAAAAATCCAAGGAAACTTGCATAAAGGCATGCTGCACTGTGCTCAAGACATACCATTGTGTGTCTTAAGGTGCGCAGCCTTATTGAGGAAAAACCTTTTCAAAACAATTGTTTACTTCCTACGAGGAATACTATGCTTGTTCAAAGGACAATTCCATGGAGTCAACCTGCACTTTCTTAAAGACACATCTACCTCTTTTAAAGGGATTGCTGTACATATGAAAGGGTTCCCTTTTGTAAAAAAAACCATACCATACTCTTTCACACAAGCTGCTGTGTATTTTGAAGGCTACTGCTCGATGGAATGCCACACTCTTTTCAGTGAATTTTCCTAGCTGTTTGAGAGGTTTGCTTTCAGGTCCTCTTAGTTTATTGTTGACTGATGGGCAAACTTGGATATATACTGTATACACACAAGACTTGCAGACAAAAGTTCTTCCACAAGACACATCCACATGGAGGTATGAATCTCTATCTGTGTATATGTATATGTATATGTATATGTATATGTATATGTATATGTATATGTATATGTATATGTATATGGTGTCATTGCCATCCTACATAAACATGTTGCTTTCTACTTACTCAATGTTAGCAAAAACTTCAAAAACCGCATTCTGACAGCGTCCCGCTTTCAATTTAAATGAAAAGGGCGCAGTTGACTAGGACATGTGCGTGTTTCACGTCGAATTTGTTTCTCGCGTTGATGGATGAACGTCATACGGAACACCTAAACGAAGCAATAAAATCGCCAAAACCTCGCGCAATGGAAAGCATGGCATTGGATTATCGCATGTTGTCCATCAAACCTTTCGGGTTGCTTACGTCGTGGAGGCAAGAGGCCCCCGAGCGCGGTGAAGAGTGCCCGGGGATTCAGGTCAGGGATAAAACGGGTTTGATTGTGGAGGCTCCTTTGGAGGGAGCATCGTCCGGAACAAGCACACAAGTCTTTGTAATGGCCACTCGCGTTGTTATCACCAAAATCCGCTCGCATGCAGCGGAAGGCCCGGCGTTGCAAAAACGGGAAGAGGACGTAGATCGTTACGCCGCCGAATTAAGGGCGGAGCGCGCTATCGTCGGTGAGTCCAAGCGAGCCTTCCTCATCACAGACACCTTCGCGGCCCTCAAACCATATTTTGCAATGCATGCAGCAGCGGTAGCTACATACCAGCACGTGGGTGCGGTCGTTGTTAGCCACCTCCAAGCGAAAAAGGTTTGGATACCAACTGCGCGTACCACACGTGATCCAGACGCCATGTACTTCACCATACTTCACCAAAGTGGAAGAGCGCAAAGGCAATGGAAAGAAGAAACGTGATGGCAAAAAGTGAGAAAAAAGGCGACAACATATAAATCAAACATTATTAGGAAAAAAAACGAAAACGAGAAATGACGAGAATTAGTTTCTGCTGTCGCAACGTGTTTTAAAGACAGGACTCCGCAACCCCATGAAACTTGATGAGTTATACCCAGTCCATTTCTCCCCTCCCCCCTCCCCTCCTGGCGGGTTCACAAGCGGTTTGGCCGTGGCTTTGAGCCCCTTCTGGGAACATCGTCAGCTTTTCGCTACCCTACTGTACCTCTCGTCCTCCACTTTGGTTTAAACTGCGTTACCTTAGCTTGTAATTCCAACAATCCATGCTGATGCCGAAGGTAGACTTTCGAGTCTTCCCCAAGCCCTGGTCATCATGTTGGCTATGCTGAATTTCCTCATCCTCTTCGTGCAACAAAAAAAATATTTATATATATATATACATACATGCATACATACAACCCTCTATAAAATCAGACGCCTTGGGGTGTCTATAAAAACATTTTTTTTAGATTTCTTTTGGCTGTTTCAGGAACTATAGGTTGGGAGGCCTGGGTTGCGATAATTTTGTTCCGACGCACCCTGGGGGGCATGATTTTATAGAGAACCATTTTTGGAAACATGTCCGATTCTTGAAGGGCCTTGGGGGCTTTGATTTTACAGAGTTGCTGTTGTTCCTGACGGCGCCCGATTTTATAGAGAATGTCAATTTTTGGGACTGTTCAGCCGCAAAATGAAGAAAAAAGGTTTCGCTCTTTACAGGACAGGGTGGAAGTACGTTTTGCCATGATTATTTCGGCAATCAATTTCAGCAGGCCCAAGAGTATTTTGCACAACATGGACCCCTCAACCTCCAAAAATAATAGGTGACTATAAAATCACACACTCCAGCCTCCGCTACAGTGTCGGAAAGTAGGACAACAAGGAAATTACCACGAAATAAGATATACCTGGGAGGCATGGTTTTATAGAAAGCCACCTGTGAGGAAAAAAATGGATTCGAGAGTACCTCGGGCGTACTGATTCTATAGTGAATTCGGTTTCATATCTTCCATAAGGGTCTGATTTTACAGAAGCCAAATTTCAAAATACCTTGGGGGTCGCGATTTCTACATGTGAAATCAGACATCCTGAGGCTGAGGGGCCCCGGTCTTGAAGGAGGCTGCGCAGGCCAAGGTGCAGATTTTTGTGTTGGCGCACGTGTTTGCATGAAGAGATTGTGGTGGTGTTCGACCACACCAAGTGGAGCACAACAGGAACACCAACGCTGCGACGCGTCCAGTGCGAAAATGTGACTAGAGTGGGTTGAAGCGTCTTGTATGTGGAGTTGCCTTTGTTTCAGGGGTAGGTTTGGGGGCGTACATTTGTGAGTTGTAATTTCCCAAGTGGCCGCTTTGCTGCGAATGAGGAAAGCAAAAAAAAAAAAAACCAGGACAAACTGGACATGAAGTGACTCATGCAAAATGGAAACCTAGTCACTGATCAGAGAAGAACGCCGCAGGGTATCATTCTAGATTATCATATGCGACCCGCTATGCAGTGCACATCGATCAATACGAGGTGGCAAGCCTACAGCAACCCTATGCTCCGTGAATCATGTATGTGAAACCTTTTTGCTTTCGAATGCTTTTGTGAAACTTTGCGAAGGGCAGCTCCGTCAGGCCGGCAGGTCTGCAAAGAACAAACAGCGTTGGAACATCAGCCGAACCATTATTGCAACATATTTCAGGGCAAATCCAAGGGAGCACCTAAATAGGGAGTACCCTAGCAAGCCTTTGACGAAGGCAAATTGCCTAGACGAACTTTGTCGAAGCCAGGGGGTTTGACGAAGCCAAAATGCAATTTACGAAGGGGGGTTAAACGAAGCCTTTGATGAAGCTACTCTGTAGTGTTTTTTCTAAGGGGGATAGCGAAGGGCGATTTGAGGGAAATTTGAGGGAAATTAGAGGAACTTTGAGGGAATTTGTGAGAATTTCTAGTTTGCAGATGCATGTTCGCCTTTCACTGCAGGGCACGGCCCAGCGGGTTCGCTTTTCACTGCAGATGAATCCATGATTGACCGCCATAGCATTTCGCCAGTGGCACAAGCAGGGCCCAACTCGCCGTGTGCCGGCCTAGAGGTTGAGCCATT
>BGPT01002651.1:1325-40162 GCA_003297045.1 Symbiodinium sp. clade C Y103
GCAAGGGATGTCAGAAGCAAAGGGATGTCAGAAGCCAAGGGATGGCAAGAGCAAGGGAACAAGGGATGGCAAAGGCAAAGGGATGTCAGAAGCCAAGGGCTGTCAAAAGCACAGAAGGCTTGCCCACATCCTATAGGCCCAGGCTCTGTTCAGTTCTATAAGCTATAGGTGTTTCAATTTTTGAAACTTCCGACCCCGGNATCCTATAGGCCCAGGCTCTGTTCAGTTCTATAAGCTATAGGTGTTTCAATTTTTGAAACTTCCGACCCCGGCTTGCCCGGGAACTACTTGTAAACCATACAAATAGAATATTGATTCCACAATCAAAAAATCAATATAAAATACCTGTTTTTTTTCAAAATCAATATGGTTAAAAGTCTATTGATTGTAACCAATATCGGATGCTCAGGGATGTTCTGAATATCATCGACACGAAATGAACACCAGCTAGCCACCAGCATGACCCACGCAATGAATCTGAAATAAGAATCTTGTGCAACATCAATCAAAAAGACTTCCAGTGATGCTAAGGTGGCCACAGTGTAAGGTTTGGCAGGGCGTGGAACTCTTGCATTCGTCTCCAATTCAAGTTTCCAACTTGAAAGGTGCGCAAGCCAGGTGGAATCGTTTGAAATCCGTCTCGGAACCCTTCCAACTTGCTCCAAAATTGACAAGGAAGCATGAAGTTCACCTGGACATGTATATGCGCAACCCTCATCAATGCGTTCCTCAACAAATGCCACAAGAGGTGTGATGGGCTTGGGCCACACCTCTCCTGAGAATGCCACCAACCAGCTCCTAAACTTCTGCCATGCCCTCAATCTGTTGTGCAACGTCTGTGACCGACGGCTGCCGAACACCCTAATCCAGGCACGATTTGGATCGGGTAGCAATTCAATTGCAGGCTCACCGGCAAACATGCTTCTTGTAAAATTTCTGCAAGTTGCAATGCCTAGACAGTCCTCTGTTCCCTCACGTTGCGTACCCTTCGAATCACGTCTGTGTTTCAGTTGCCTACGTGCCATCTCCAAAACATATGAAGGGCTATCTCTAACGATCTCCTCGAAATGATCTCGCACTGTCTTAGACTCTGACCGCCCTGGATGCTGTAGAAAGTTGAAGCTACCATGACATCTCTGATTCACTTGACGTTGACAAGGACGCAACATGTCAGCCTTCCATTTCATCAAAATCTGAATCCCTTCTTCACCCACTGCGCCAAAATCTACATTGCCAAAGACCTCTCGCAAAATTCCACGTGCATCATCTAAAGTTTCCAATGCAAAGACGAAGATGAAAGGGTCCTTGTGCTTCTGACGCAAATGCTGAAGAAACTTGGCTCCTATAGGTTCCAGACCCTTCCAATCCATGGCACAATGAGCGTCCCATCGGGAAGGCGGAGCGCCCCTCTAGTGCCTGAATTGACACCCTATGCTCAGCCGATACAAGCAGTGGGATTGAGTCAGTGTGATTTTCCCTCACGACCGAAATGACATGTGAAAGCAGTGCAATCTGTAAAAAGAACTGTATGAGGAATCGAGATACCATCGATGGTTTCTGGCAATGTGTCCACTGAGACATGTTGAAAAGAAACTGCACACCACAAAACTGAAATAAAGCATCGCCGAATAAACAAAATAAATGAAACATAAAATAGCATAAAATACCTGAAGCTGAAAGGCCGTGCGCACGGAAAAACCAAAACGCGTAACGCGCGGAAAAGCCCGAAGCGAAACACCGACAAGACCAGGGACCTGACAAAGGCGCGCAACCAAAGCCAAGCCAAGCCAAGCAGGCAAGGAAGCGGGAGAGCAGCACGCCAGAGGAAGCAGCAGGAAGCAAGACAGAGACAGGACATCCAGGCATTGGCAATGGCAGCTAACCAAAGTGGGTCCACAGGCGAGGATCTTCAGGAAAAGCAGCTCTGGGCAATTTTGGGAAAATGCTTCTCGCATAGCTTCACAAATGGAAAGGAAATTTTGTCAGTCACCTGACATAGATCTTCCAGAGTGCCCAGTGAAGGTTGTCACCTCTGATGGAAGTGGCATCATCCTGAAAAGGATTGGTATGTATTTGCCACATGAGTGGTTCCACTGGATTGCATCCTATCCACACATCTCTGGCTTGGACTCTTTGGCATCATTTTGGGAATCACACTCTGCTGAAGATCCCCAACTTCTTAGGAATCCTGTGAGGGAACCTGGGGTTGCATCTGTTTTTTCTGTGTTCGTGTGTTTGTGGGCTGCTTTGGATTTGCTTCCACTGTGATGGTTCTTCTTCATTGCTGCCATCTCAGGAGGTCAGAGAAAAGTTCTTACCTCTTGGCCTACATGGAGATGCAGGGGCCTCTCAGAAGAATGATTCCATCCATGTAGTCTCCATGAGATCACTCCTGTCCAGCCGAAGGATTGCGACATCACAGTCGCTCTTGGTGGCCTGGCCAAAGGGATGCATCAGCAAATGCCCTGATGATCCCAGCAATGGTACTATGCACCATGTGCGGTCAGTGATCAAGTGGAGTTTTGAAGCTGTGTACTTCAACAAGTTTCCAGAAAGTGATCACAGAGGAAATGCATGGCCTCAGAACAGCTGGAGGTCACAGATGGCTGGGCAACCTAACGCTGATGGCCATGCAGGTCTTCTTTTTGCAATCCAGGGTGATGCTGAGTACCTTCAGAATGAGTTTGGCTTGGCCCTGGCCTCCCATGAAAACATGTGTTTTCATTGTGGGGCAACCAAATCTACTTGCCCCTACAATGACTTCAGACCTAGAGCTGCTTGGCGAGATACAATGGTGTCTCATGCTGGGACATCCCCCACTGAGCACCTGGCATCACAGATCCCAGGTGTGACTGGGGATACCTTCAAATTTGACATCCTCCACACCCTTGAAGAAGGACTGGCATCCCACTGTCTTGCCAAATGTGCCTTCGACTGGATTTTAAAATCTGATTGGCTTGATAGATGTCAGACTCAGGGCACTCTTTGGGAAGATCGCCGCACTCTATACTGAGTTGGGCATTGACAGTGAGAACAGAATCAGGAGATTTCCCATGTCAAGCTTTTGCAACACCAAAGCCAAATATTACAACTTTCCATCCTTGAGTGGAATCAAAGCCAGGCAGTGCAGGTGGCTAGTTCCTGTGCTTCTCCAGATTTGTGAAGAGTACATGGATCCAGCAGATTCCTATGCTCAGCACAGGTTTGAATGCTTGAAACATTTGAATGATGTCTATGACATCATGGACAGAGCTGGTTGGCACCCTGGCACCCAAGATGCAAAAGCCTTCAGGAAGAGCCTGGGCAATTGCCTCCTTCACTACAGCAGGCTGTCAGTGTTGAGCATGAACCCAGGGGTGCTCATGTGGAATACAATTCGAAAGATGCATTGGGCCCAGCACCTTGGCCTTCTCTTCAAGTGGTTCAATCCAAAGTATTACTCTTGCCATCAAGGTGAAGCAATGGTGGGGCACATGCCTGCCCTGGGGCATGCATGCGCCAATGGAACTCCAGCACATCAGGCGCCGCTCAAAGTTTGCTGGAGGTTCAGACTGGCACTTCACCTCAGGAACCAAGGTGCAGACTTTGCATTTGCAGCTTCTGACAGTGATGGCTAAAGCCTTGCAAAAGGCATTGGCCATGTAAAAGGGCTTTGGACTTGCAAAAAGGCTTTCAACTTTTGCTGAGCCTTTGAACCTTTGCAAACTGTGTGCCTAAAAGAAATGGCGCCTGTGTTTCAATCCATTGAGTAAACGGGTTCAAAAATCCAATGGTTTTATTGGTAGAGCCAACAGAGGGCCTTATTGGTTGCTCCTCAAATCTCACCGGTTAGTGCAATAAAGGGTGATAAACCACAAACCAATAAGATCAACTATTTTGTTAATTTTTCCCACACTATCGAAATTAGCGTTTTTAAATTGATTCTTTCCAAAAAAGCGCTCTCTGGTTGAAACATGCCACTGTTCAGCGTGAGCAGCGCAGCTACACGCTCTCCCCTGAAAACCTGACAGCCAAATCAAGTTCAACACGCTTCCAAAAAACATGCCGTGCAAACATGCCACGGCCGAAAACCTGACAGCCAAAGAAACCAACATCTGTATAAACATGCCGTTCAAACATGCCACCGCTCAGCGTGAGCAGTGCAGCTACACGCTGTCTGCTGCGTACAAACCAACATGCTCTCTAGCCGGTCATCGTGTGTGGCTTTTACGCGCTGAATTGACACACAGCAAGCCTTTACACAGAGAAGCTTTTACACGCAGCGCCTCTTGCACAGAGAAGCTTTTTACGCAGAGCAAGCTTTTACACGGAGAAGCTTTAAATTACGTGGCAGCAGAAATTGCAGAACCTTGATGCAACCATTCCTGCAAATTATTTGCGACTCTCAGCTGCAACAGACAATGGAATTACGCACGCCGCCGCAGCAGCGAGGAACCTTGAGGGAGCCATTCCAGTGCGATCTAATAGCCCTGAGTGGCAAAACACAATAGAACTACCTGCAGAGACAACAGAAACTGGAGCTCCAAAATTGGATCTTGACGCCAAAGCCAAAAAAAGGTCGATGTTGAAACGGTTTTCAAAAAGATTTCAAAAAGGAGAAGCACCAGCGCCAAAATGGAAAAATCTGCTACCAAATCACCATCGCAACCTTGATGCAGCCATTCCAATACGATTTGCGAATCTCAGCTGCAAGAGACAATGGAATTACGCACACAGCCGCAGCAGCGAGGAACCTTGACGCAGCCAGTCCAATGCGATCTAGCAACGCTGATTTGCAAAACACAATAGAAGAGCAACACAGTGCTACACAACAACTAGACTTGATGCAGCAGTTCCAATGCACAAAGTACATGGAGAGATGCAAACTAGCATAACGCAACGTCAACCAAGAAACAAAAAAGTCACCTTGCAAGCCTCATTCCTAATGCCAGCGCCGTTCAAGATAACGACGCCTGAGACCGTCGCGCGCGCAAGCCAACTTGTCTCCAAAAACGGCACCTCCGTTTACCCAAAATGATGTTTCGTGCAAATCCTAACATTCAAATCTCATCCTTGATGTAGCAGTTGCAATGCGATCTGCAGAAGCTGCCTTCCAAAACACAAAAGATTCGCAACACGACGATGCACAACAAGGCACATGCCAACTAGACTTAAGGATCTTTTGAGCGACTTCTCTACTTCTCTACTTTGCCAACTGGACTTGATGATCTTTTGAGCTACTTCTCTACTTCAGGCACATGCCAGCTGGACACAATGATCTTTGGGCTACTGAGAATGTGAAAGTCCGTAACTCGGAGTTTCTCTACGAAACTTCCTTTGATAATGTTCTGCAATCTTATGTAGTGTAATGCAATGCAATACAATAGAAATGCGCATGTAAATGCACATGTATATGTAAATTAAGTGTGGTGTAAATGTGAATGAAATGTAATGCAACGTAATGTGGTGTGATGTAACGTAATGCAACGTATCTATATGCATGAGTGTAGATGTATGTATGTATGCGTGAATGACATGTTATGTAAAAGTATGCAACGGAATGTATTGGGAATTCAAAAAGCATGTAACTGGGAATTTTTGGGCGCATTTTTCACGGATTCAGAAAGCAACGTCGGGCACTGCAAGCCGCTTCTGAGGCCAGGGTTCCGTCCTCCAGTGATTTCCCGTCCGACAGGACGTTTCTTGACCTACCTGAAGCTTGAGTCTCCTGCCTGCTTTATTTTGAGCACCTGGGCTTGCCATGTTTTTTGTGCGTTCTGGTCAAAATTGAGCGATCTGAGCGCTTGAAGAAGTAACATTGCAAGATATCAAATGCAAGCCAAACATATTTGTATCTCTGGGAGAGGGAGGCGCGTTGCCATGTCATGAAGAATCTTCCATGTCTAAGCAGAACAAAAACATACAAGACTTCCTCTAAGATAAGATAAGTGCAATGATGTAAGACACTTTTCTGGATCTGAGCCTGCTTGATTGATCTTGAATCCAGTTGGAATGTGTTTGAGCCCCTTGGCATGCTAGTTTTTGTTTTTTTCCTATACGTTTCGACGGTTTTGAAAGTCAGAGTATCCTGCAATGAGATTTCTGGTGCTTCCGGCGGCGGGGGATGGATAGCCAATGTGTACGACTCGATTCGATTCGATTAATATCAGTTACAAGGTCCGAAAGGTGTAAAATCACGTGAGCACAGCTTACACACAAAAATGTGCTTGTTGCTCTTTTTGGGCAGCCCGGCGAAACACAGGCAACAGCCTAAACATCATATAGGTATTTTGAAGGTTTGAAGATCCAGATAGGTTTGTGTGGGGACCGCCACGCCAAGACGGACCATGACTTCCCCCTCCTCCCTCCACCGCCCCTGGGCTTCCTTTCCCCGCGTAGTAGGCCGGGGCGGCAGCGCTTAGATAATTGTATGTAACATATTTAATGCACATGATTTGTATGTACTAGTACTACGTATTGTATGAAACTTTAGGTAGTTGTATCTGGTTCTGTGTGTCTCTGCACGAGTGTGCGTGTGTAAGAATATATGTGCGCATGACTATACAGGCACGGCATGGATGGTATGTACATAGTACATATCACACCCGGACAGGGGAGAGATCCATATTTGTCAAACAGATTCAAACAGTAACTGCTTCACTCCTTGGCCTCAAGTTCCGTGTCCCGCAGATTCTTTGCTGCCGTTCCTCTCAGGAATTGGGCCTGGCGCTGCTCTGTTCAACAGCATGTTGAGATTCATGGCGGGTCCTTGTTGGATGGAGTCTTGAATGTCCTACACGTGGGTCAACTGTGTTAAGCAACTGGAAACGGAAACTTCAGCTGTCGGACCACCTTGAGCTGTATGTCATGGCATCACGAGAGGTGTCCAAACAGGCTGGCTATTGCCGATACGCCGTCGAGGCCGTGTTGCTTCGATCAACATCATTTGCAAATGCCTGTGGCCCAACAGCTGCGTCTTTGGTTTTGCTTTCATCGCTAACATCTGAACGTCTGGGTCAACACTCGGATGTTTTGGATCACCATACCGAAATCAAAAACATGAGCAACGCAACAAGCACTGGACTGAATCACGCCTGATTTGGCTTTAGCAACATCAACAAACAGTGCGGATTGGTTTGGGTCATCGGCCATCGGGCCATCCATCTTTGACCGAACCCATGGATCGGAGACTCAGCTCATCTCAGCTCGATTCCTGAAGGGCTGTGTAGAAGCTCTGGTCCCCACCTCAGCAACTCATTGAAAGCTGAGGTTGTGCCGTGATCCCCGATCCTTAATGATCCGTAGGGGATTCTTGGTAGGGCCGCTTAATTGGATCATAAAAAGCGAAGGAAATGTGACACAATTCACTAATTGTTGGCAAAACCGAAAGGAGAGAAATGTGTGATTATGACTGGTTGCTGAGCAGCTGGGTTGTTGATCTGAATCAGTACTCAATCGTTGGTGGATTGGTTGATAGGCTCAGTGGGAAAGCTGCTAATCGGCTGATTGATTGACTGATGGATCGGGTTTTTGTCCGTCCAATCATTATTCATGGGTTGGTTGATTGATTGATTGATTGTCAATAGATGGATGGACGCATGGATAGATGGGTTGACTACAAATCAATTTTGACTCATGGAAGCTGATTAATGCCTTGACTGGCTGGCAGGCTGATTGAGTGCCAGAAACCACTTGCAGCAACTTTACACTTCACTATCGCCCGCAAGAAGTATATGTATATAATATATACGAGATACGAAATAAAATCTTCTGACTGGCCACTCACATTCCTGTTGCAAACTGCCGCCAACAAAAACTAGACGACGGATGGCCCGAGAGCGCAGAGGAGCCTAGTGAGGGGTGTAAGTATGAAGATCTTAAAACATGAATCAAAAATAAAGAAAACATGACAAAAAGAACTAAGATGTCACAGTCGCTATTGCACACAAACACTTTACACACAGACGCTTTTACACACAGACCCTTTTACACACAGACGCTTTTACACACACAGACGCTTTTACGCACAAAGACTTGTACACACAGACGCTTTTACACACAAACGCCTTTACACACAGACACTTTTACACAAAAACGCTTTTACACACAGATGCTTTTACACACAGTCGCTTTTACGCACAGACGCTTTTACACACACACACACACTTTTACACACAGAAACTTTTACACACAGACGCTTTTACGCACAAACACTTTTACACACAGACGCTTTTACGCACAAACGCCTTTACACACAGACATTTTTACACACAAACGCTTTTACACACAAACGCTTTTACACACAGATGCTTTTACACACAGACCCTTTTACACACAGACGCTTTTACACACAGACGCTTTTACACACAAACACCTTCACACATAAAAATTTTACACACAAACGCTTTGACACACAAACGTTTTTACACACAAACGTTTTTACACACAGATGCTTTTACACACAGTCGCTTTTACGCACAGACGCTCTTACACACAAACGCTTTTACACACACACACACACGCACTTTTACACACAGAAACTTTTACACACAGACGCTTTTAAGCACTAACACTCTTACACACAGACGCTTTTACACACAAACGCCTTTACACACAGACACTTTTACACACAAACGCTTTTACACACAGACGCTTTTACACACAAACACTTTACACACAGACGCTTTTACACACAGACCCTTTTACACACAGACGCTTTTACACACAGACGCTTTTACACACAAACACCTTCACACATAAAAACTTTACACACAAACGCTTTTACACACAAACGATTTTACACACAAACGCTTTTACACACAGATGCTTTTACACACAGTCGCTTTTACGCACAGACGCTCTTACACACAAACGCTTTTACACACACACACACTTTTACACACAGAAACTATTACACACAGGCGCTTTTACGCACAAACACTTTTACACACAGACGCTTTTACACACAAACGCCTTTACACACAGACACTTTTACACACAAACGCTTTTACACACAGACGCTTTTACACACAAACGCTTTTACACACAGACGCTTTTACACACAGACGCTTTTACACACAAACACTTTTACACACAGACCCTTTTACACACACAAACACCTTTACACAGAGACACTTGTACACACAGACGCTTTTACACACAGAAGCTTTTACACACAGACGCTTCTACACAGAGCCCCTTTTACACACAAACACTTTTACACACAGACCCTTTTACACACAAACGCCTTTACACAGAGACACTTTGACACACAGACCCTTTTACACACAGACGCTTTTACACGCAGATGTTTTTACACACAGTCGCTTTTACGCACAGAGGCTCTTACACACAAACGCTTTTACACACAAACACCTCTACACACGGACGCCTTCACACACAGACGCTTTTACACACAAACGCTTTTGCACACAAACGCCTCTACACACGGACACCTTTACACACAGACGCTTTGACACACAGACCCTTTTACACACAGACGCTTTTACACACAAACCCCTTTTTACACACGGACACCTTTACAATCCTTTACACACAGACGCCTTTTACACACAGACGCTTTTACACACAGAAGCTTTTACACACAGACGCTTCTACACACAGCCCCTTTTACACACAAACACTTTTACACACAGACCCTTTTACACACAAACACCTTTACACAGAGACACTTTTACACACAGACGCTTTTACACACAGAAGCTTTTACACACAGACGCTGCTACACACAGCCCCTTTTACACACAAACACTTTTACACACAGACCCTTTTACACACAAACTCCTTTACACAGAGACAGTTTTACACACAGACCCTTTTACACACAGACGCTTTTACACGCAGATGCTTTTGGGTAGGAAATTGTTTGGGGATTTTTTTGGTATTTCTGGTTAGGTACTTGCAGCATTTGGGAGCTGGAACCTTCCATCTTGCAAGCTATTTGCAGCATTTGGGAGCTGGAACTTTCCATTTTGTTGTGTTTGTTGTTGTTACGTTTGTTGTTGTTACGTTTGTTGTTGTGATGTTTGTCGTTGTGATGCTTGTTGTTGCGATGATTGCTGTTGTGATGGTTGTTGTTGTGATGTTTGTTGTTGTGATGTTTGTTGTTGTGATGGTTGTTGTTGTGATGTTTGTTATTGTGATGTTTGTTGTTGGCTGCTGTTGTTGTTGCTGTTGTTGGTTGTTGTTCTGTTTTATTTTTGTGTGTGTTTGTTGTTTTTTGTTGTGTTTGTTGTTGGGGTGTTTTTTGTTGTGATGTTTGTTGTTGCGATGGTTGCTGTTGTGATGGTCGTTGTTGTGATGTTTGCTGTTGTGTTGTTTGTTGTTGTGATGGTTGTTGTTGTTGTTGTGGTTGTGGTTGTGGTTGTGGTTTGTTGTTGTTGTTGTTGTTGTTGTTGTTGTTGTTGTTGTTGTTGTTGTTGTTGTTGTTGGATTTGCGCATATAAATAGCCACAAATATGTATGCAAAAGACATGTATGTAGAGTAGTGTATTTACAAGCGTGCAAGCTTTGATTAGCGTCCTATTCAAGACACTAAGATCAGCTACAGCATCTTCTGAGTCTGCCAGCACTTGTTTTAGACTCACAGGCTTTAGCCAAGTCAGTACTGTGTCAAGCCTACAGACTGTACTCTCTTGGTCTCTCTTGAGCCTTGACAGCGCATTTAAACTGTGCTCAGTACTCATGCTATATGGCTCTTAGGCATCGGTCCAGAACAAAAACACAGGCACGGATTCAAAAGCAATGAGTTGAGCACTACGTTTGTCGTACCCAATTGAGACAATTTTCCAGCCATATACTTTACAATAAAGTTGGCTAAAAGATAGCGAAGTGTGCACGATGGTCGCTGTACAAGTGACTTATGCAGAATCAATGTCGTGAGATGTCATTAGACATGTCAAAAAGAAGACTCAGAGTCAGCTCGATTTATTTTTGGACAAGATGCGGTCGCACTGACTGTCGCGCAAATCGGTGAAATGTCTCTACTAAGGTTGCAAGATTCGAAAAGTCGGTCAAAGGAAAAACAAAGACCAGAACACAAAATAACAGGATGAAATCGGATCTGCAAAGCTACTCATTCAAGTAACAATGGACAGAAATCGAAGTCTGTGCTAGCAGCATGCTAGACACTTGGTAAAATGTTCAAAGTGGAAAGTTGGAAATTTTTCGGAGTGAAATCATTTACATCATCTCTATCTCAGGAGAGTACATGCATTCTGATTTGAATGTGAAACCGGTAGTGATGAAATCTATGTACACGGAATGTACACAGCAAAAGGAGAGAAGTATTTCCTTCCTTTCTTGGAAGCATATACATATCTTCGAGGTCTCCACACCTGAGATGAGCTTGATGAGGAGCCACCACCACGACCTTTTCCACGACCACAAGCACAAGGTTGTTGGGAACCTTGACCTTTTCCAGAGCGTTGATGACGTCGTTGATCCCACCAGTCAGAGTTATCATCACGCCGTGTCCAGTCTTCCCACTGTTGTCCAGTTGAGGTCCAGTAAGGATTACCTTATTCAACCAAGGACCCTCGTCGTCTTGCTCTTCTTCCTCCCAAGTATTGTCATACTTCTTGCGACGATTTGTTCTCTGAATCTCTTTCCTTGTTTTCTTCCTCTTCATCTTGGTTTCTGGAGGAATGAACTGTCTTGCCTCATTGTGAGTGACGTCAAAAGGTGTAAGATTAACTAGGAAAGGATTGTGAGAATCTTTGTCGTTGGGGTAGAGAAGAAACATCTCGGAGTCGTTGTGGAGGCATGTCTCGTTCACTTGGAAAATAAACTCTCCAACCTCATCCATGTGTCTCTGATCATCAAAATTCTCAAGTTTTTCTTCAAGCACTATCCTTGCATGTCCCCACTCTACTATGCTCATCATACAGCAATCCACCCTTGTCCGTTTCATGTGCAAGCTTTTCTGTGTACTTCTCGGTTGTAGTCCTGAAGAGCTTGTCCTTGAGAAACATCAGGGGTCTGTGAAGGATGCTGTGATGAAATGTTTCACTCGAACTGGAGCTGCGTCACCTTGAAATCTTTTCAGACGCTCTTGTGTTGCACATCCCATAAGTCGATCGACCCAGAATTGAATGAGTGAAGTTTCATAAGTGGGAACACATGGTTTTCCTGGAGTTGGATAGTAGCAAGCTTTGTTGCCATCACCTGCAATGATGTCTACTTGATACTTCATACACTCCCAAACCATGGTTGCAATAGCTTCTCCACAAATTCCAGCAGAGTTGGAAATCCTTCTCTGGTTGACATGGTACACGCATGCCCTGACCATGTGTAGACGTGCATGAGTGAGTTCTTCCTCTTGATGAGTCGAACGATCAACAGTCCAGCCAAACTTGACCTCAAAGATTGCACATGATACATATCGTTCACGGGTGTCACCTTCTTCAGAGTCATAGCCAGCCATGCGTTGAACATAACCACCCTTGCCTACACGTGCCATGCATAAAAGATCATTGCAGTCATTGAAGGCATACGTCCAGCCACCATACAGAAACTCTTCCTTGTAGGGATATATGGTAGAAGCTTCACAGTTGAGAAAAATGTGTGCGCCCAGATTCTTGATCGCTGTGACAAAGTAGTTGTTGAAAACTGGACGTTCTTCCAAATCAACCTTCATAGAAAGTCTTTGGCTTTGGTTCTGATGGTTTTTTAGATCCTTTTCCTTTAGCACTTGCTGCCTCCTTCTGAGGAGCGTGCAGGTGCTGATGGTTCCTCTTTCTTTAAAGAGCTTCCATGCTTTGCTTCAGCTTCCCTCTCTTTCCTCTCCAGATGTTGGTTGACATGCTCTTGAGGTGGAAGCACTGGATCTTTTTCTTCTTCTTGTCTTTTCTTATCAGCTTCTTTTGATTTTCGAACAAATTCCTTGAAGAGTGCTGACAATTCTGGTGAGATCATACTACCATCATCATGTCTCAAATGATTGATTCCATCTTCTACATCTTCATCACCTTCTGTCGAACCTAGATCAGCAACTTCTTCTTGTTTCAATGTAATGGTGTCTTGGTCCTCTTCTTTGATCATCTTTTTCATAATGACCTTCATAGTTGCCTGATTGAACATACTGAGCCATTGAACTGTAAGATCAACCAAGGTATCATCTTCACCTTCGATTGCAAACTTGTTTGGTTTGTTTTCCAAATCTTCCATCTCTCTAAACTCTGGGTCACCAGCATATCAGGCTTCTCAAGTTCAGGACGAGGTAATTCCGGTTTTGCATCTTCTTCAAAGTGATGTAGATGAATGTCCTGTGTGTCCAACTTGATCTTGGTAGCTGCAAGACAAAGTTCCTGCATCTTGTCGTAGCTAATGTCCATGCCCATAGCAGGTTGCCAAGTTTCCATGATGGTATGGAACTGCTCACTTGCAATAACTTCCATCATCAAGGTCATAGGCCATGGAGAAACTTCATCCAAAGTTTGTGGTAGAGTTGGAGGTGGCTCATCATCAACAAGAGCAACATGTCCAAGACCCAGTACCAGTTGTTTCCAACAGACTTGATCTTCTCGAGAAAAATGACTCATGATGAAATGACCAAATCGATCCTCTGCGGAATGGTAGATGAGAATTTCTTCATAAGGTTCCTCTGGGTGTTCAGAGCTTTCCTTATGTTCTGATACTTCCTCTTCTTCTGGAGAGCGTGTATCTTGTGGTTCCCTGATTTTGACTTCGAACAATGGTACATCAGGCACTTCTTCTTCTTCTTGTTCAGCCTCTGCCTCTGTTGGTTGTTCTTCTTGTTGTTCAGGCCGATCTTTATCTAGCTTCATTTCCTCTGGGAATTCATCATAAGGAGTACCTTGTGGTGGATCAGGCATTGGAACGTTGATCTCTTCGACCTTGCTCTTTGGAATACGTTTTGTCCCAGTTGAATCCTGAATCCAAACATAGCCATCCAGTTTTGTAGATGTTCCCAAAGGTTCTGGTGCTCCAATGTCCTTTGCTCTTGTTCTTGATCGAGATGATTCAAGAATGCTGGATGAACAAAGAATTGATTGTAAGCATGTTCCACAAGGTGTCGATATGACTCCTTGGTCAGCTGTCTTTTGCTTCCAACATAGGATTCCAGTTTCTCATATGCATACTGAGTGAAAGGATGGAAGGTACAGTCTGACCTTTCCCTGTAGAGTTGGATTGCCAAAAGCATCATCTTGGTACTGAATGAAAAGTGCTTCTCTGGGAATGGTATTGTGGTATGCCTGTTCATTTCAACTTCAACTCCTGGTCGAAAACCTCCAACAGGTGGTACCAATTCAAGTCCCAGAGATCTGCCATGTTCATCTTCAGTGTTACCATGTTTGTCTTCATTTCTCTTGCAGAAATCTCCCCATAACTTGTCGTTTGATCGGATCAAGTTGTCAAGATGACGTTGGTAAAAGTCATAGACAGCCTCAATAAGCCATTCAAAATCTGCTTGGATCAACTCATCTCTTCTGTACCTTCGAAACTTTTCACTCCATAGAGTTGCATCAATGTTGTGTCGATCTGCATGGCCTACAGGTTCAAACAAATCTCTCATCCAGTCACACTGCATTGATCTGATACCTCTTGGGAAATCAGCAGCATCATTGAATCTACCTTTTCTGATGAGAAAGGAGCGATATCTTCCAATTTCCCAAGCTCTGGTGAAAATGAAACAAAGATGCCCTGTCCATGGTAAACATTCCCATTCAGGTCGTGTAATGCCTTGACGTCTGAGAGCAATTCTTTGNAGCTCTGGTGAAAATGAAACAAAGATGCCCTGTCCATGGTAAACATTCCCATTCAGGTCGTGTAATGCCTTGACGTCTGAGAGCAATTCTTTGGTTTGTCAGTAGACCACGCCATTCTCTAAGAATGATAGTTTTCTCACCAACAATTGACCTCTCAACTTGTCCATGCTGGTCTTTTGAACAAAAGACATTTGCATCATCAAAGACCCAAGGATTGCTACCAGAAAATGATGTGGTCGCTGCCACGAGAATGGGATCATCACCTTGATAGCCTTCTGCCTCTGAAACTTCTGCTGCAACTTGCATCTCTTGATCTTCATCATAGTCGACCCAGAAAGGTTTAGCTACCTCTGCTTCTGCAGAGCCTGCTTCCCCTTCTTCAGGTTGTTGATATTCCTCTGGTACTGCAGAGCTTTCTCCAGGTTCCTCTGCTTCTCCAGAGCCTCCTGCTGTTGGGTCTTGTTCAAGTTCCTCTGGTTCTCCAGAGCCTCCTTCTTCTGCACAGAGTCCATGAATTGACTCAGATGTTGGATCAAAATGTTCCTTCAATGGAAGTGCAGTTGCAAAAACTAACATACCATAATTTCTGGGAACTTGTTGAACATGAACTCCCATGCAGTAGTTCGACAAGTTGTTGGAATACCACCTCCTGGAACAAAATTGGTTCCTTTTTCCTTGGCGACATGTTCAAAGGTGGTAGTTGAGGTCCATGTTCCACCAGTCACTGAAGATGGTAATTGATGGCCTCGTCCAGGATGAAGAATGTTGAGTGCTAATGTTGGAAGCTGGTCATACTTTTTCAGATACTGTGGTGGTACATTTTGATGGACCAAAACAACTCCATTCGAGGCCAAAAGCACTTGTGCCACGTCAAAGAAGGATGGTAAAAGGACGTAGAATGATGTTTTCCGATAACTTCGAGGAAAGGTTGTCCCAGGACCCTTGTTGATATATCCAGGAGATCCATCATTCTCATACATGAAGTGGATAGCATCGCGTCCCTTCTTGCCGCCACCTCTTGCACTCAAAAGCAATCCGGACTTGTCAATAGACCATGAGTTCTTCTCATCTGTGACACGGACGATCCAACCCAGAGACATTGCTTCGTCGTGAGTAAGTGGATGATGTACTGAGTAAGGATCAGATGATCGGTTAGAATGTCCCTGAGTTGCTGTTATCCTTATCTCCCAAGGATCTTCAACAGGCACTTTGTAGGGTCGCCATGAGCTATTCAAACGAAAATCCACACGAAAACGCCCCTTGGGGTTGCCATGAAGAAATGCAGCAAACTCACTTCCTTCCATATGGAATTGATTTGACCGAGGAGATAAATGACCAAGACGTTGAAACAATTCAGAAATATTCATGGCACCACGCTGATCAAATGCGGTTCCCTGCTGACCTGTTTCATGTCGTAGCCTAGCTGCCATGTGCTTGGAGACTGGCACATAGAATGAATCTCTGGCATTCTGCTGGCCCGTGATGTAGGTCGCACGAGTATGGAACCACTGCTCTTCTGCTTGAGTGACATACCCAAGAAGATAACGAACAAAATCTGCCTGCCAATGAAGATATGGACTGAATTCACGTCTTGGCTGTGCCCAGTGCATACACCATGCGATGATATCTTGAAAGGTTTCCTCAACTTCTGTTGAGCTTACTCCTTCTGGTGCATACACCCTTGTGATCTGTCCTCTAGGTCGTAGCTTCCTCAGATTCTTCTGAGCTTGCCACCAATCCATATTGAAACGATGCCTGACACAAAAATTTAGATGATTTTCACTAGGCATTGTTGCTGGTTCTCTTCGACTTGGGATTGGTTGAAACGTTCAAAATTGACTTCCTTCTTCATCAACATCTGTGGGCTCTCTAGGAGTCTGTCCCGCTGACCCAGAAGATTGACTCCACCGATGTGCGCCAGCCATGGTAATGAACGAAAAGTACAAGCTGCTGGTCGCTTCTTCTTGAGCCGCAGGCACAAATTCCAAAAATAGTCATTCATCCCTCAGGAGGGTGCCTAACAAAAATACATCATGTCTGAACTCAACATGACTGCAAATTGTTGGCAACCATGACCTGAGGTAAGCCTTGTGTTCCAGCAATGATCTGAAGGGAGGATGTGAATCGACTTCTTTGAGAGTTCCTTGTCTCACAGCATCAATCAAATTCTGAGGATTGGCAGACTTCTTGGTTAAGCAATCAGCTAAACACCATTGAGTTCTGATGTGAGACAAATCAGCAATAGACCCTGAACAAGCTTCCTTCCTCAACATCTGAATCATGTGAATGGTTTCTTGTTGTTCAGGAACATGAGTGGTGCTAGCAATAGTCACTAAGTTGTTCTCATCAGTCCTCATGTGAATCTCACTTGAAAGTCCAGTGATGTCCTTGATGAGTCCTCTCAACATTTGACAAGTACCATAACACTTCATCAAAGCATAGAGTTCAGCAACAGTGGTACTCAAGGTCGTTCTTTTGATCTTGGTGGACTCAACGAAAATCAAAGAACCTCTGGTGTTTCTACTTTTCTCTTTCCTTGGTTCAGCCATGAAAATCACCAAAGCACGTTGAGATGATTTATCACTGTTGTTGCTGAAAGCTGCATCTGGCATAGCAACTAATCGAGGATCACCTTGAAGTGGCCAGAACATAAGTTCCATTGGATCACCTACGATTTGCCTGCACAGTTTGTTCAAGTTCTTGGAATCACCTATGGTAGGAGCAGCACAACGTGAAAACTGATAGCATGCCTGAAACTGTGTTCTTGACTGAAGCCAATTGATGCTACCTAACAGTGACCTGTATGCTGTGTGCAAATCCTTGTCACATGTCTTCATCCTTCAAACCTTTAGGAATGACAACCTCTGTGAGTTCACCTACACACAATGACTGTTCAACAGCAATGTGTGATTTCCTCTTGGTCTTCTCATCAATCACCCATTTGACACGTTGACCAGTGAACATGAGATCATTTATGTCTTCATGACCAATCTTGAACTGTGACTTGACAACTTTCTTGAACTTCTCCAGGAACTCTGGAATGCCAGTAATGAACAAGTCATCAACATGAAGACAACACATGCCAATTGGTTTTCGACCCTTGGCATCACTGCCATTCACTGGGTCCATGAAGTGTTCCAAGAGTTCTTCAACAATCTCAGGTGTCAACTGAGGTGTCGTGGCAAGGTATGTACGCTCTGAAGGTAAGAAGACTGAAACAAGAACTTCAGCTTCTTCTTCCAAACTTGCTTGAATGTTTTCCTTGTTCATGTCATGATTCATCTCAAGCAACCACCAGACTCCTTTTCTCTTACCAATTGATGTTCTCAAATGGAACTTCTTCTTGTCATAATATGGAACAGGAGTCCTGAGTGCTTTTGCTCGATAAGCAACTTGTGCATGACCATTCTCAAAAGGATACCAACCAGGCTTGTGTTCAACAGATTCCAAAAACTTCAACATGTTCTCATCAACAATAGGTGTCCATGCACAGTCCTCAACTTTCTTCTCCTTGTATTCCTTCCTCTGTTTCCAAGTTTGGGTTTGTTGATAGCAAGCTGAAAACAATCTTTCTTCAACCAAAAGAGACTTATGAACTTCCTCAGCCGCGTCCGGGGATTCATCCTGCGCTGCCTCGCCTTCAGGCGAGCCTACGCCATAAGGCAACCGGTGCAGGTTCTGTTGCCTCAGAATCAGAAAAGTGTGTTTGTTTTGGTTCCTTGAAAGCCCCTTCATAACACACATAAGTGCACCTGTCTGCTCTAGTTGGTTGAATGCCAAATGAAATCAGAAATTTGTCAAGACGGTTCAACCACTTACGGGGTGCGTCCGCAAGTCCATAAACGGAACGAGTGCATAAACCAACCAAGTAAGGGGGCAAACCGATGTCAGTAGGCAACTGAATATGAATAATGCGGCGGTCTAAGTCGTAAGTTTCCCCCTGAAGGAACGCAGTTTTCAAGTCCAAATGGAGTAAATCCCACAACATCGAGGCGGCATGCTGAGATGCCACACAAAAACCATACCTGGTAGCAGTGGGGCTATTGGTCTGTAAGTCAAACTTTTGTGCATCTTGAAATCCTCTACAGACCCATCTAGCCTTGAATTTCTTAAACTGGCCATCCTTATCAACCTTGATGGTCAACACCCATCGACCGGTGACATAGTTGTCAATCTTGTGTCTTCTCTTGTCCCGGAATGTCATAGCAGTGAAATCAAGAAAACTTCTGAACTCTTCAAGCTTGGCTTGTTTGATCTCCTTAGAATACTCTCTCAAGACCTCTTGAGTGATCACTGATTCAGCCTTGGGCTGCTTCTTTCCATTCTTTGCCAGATACTGTTCAAACTGTTTAAAACCAGTAACATCATAAGATCCAAAGTCAGGAGCAGCATTGAGTTTGGGACCCAAGGGAACAAAAACAGTACCATCAAAATCAACAAAGTGAGAATGANATCATAAGATCCAAAGTCAGGAGCAGCATTGAGTTTGGGACCCAAGGGAACAAAAACAGTACCATCAAAATCAACAAAGTGAGAATGATCTGACTGATACCGGGTTCTTCAAAAAAAACAGCCATCAACAGGAAACCACATGGATACCAAAATTACCCCCGCAACCCCCAACTTCAATGTTGTGATCGGAAGTGCCAAACACCATCAACAGAAATGGCTGTTTTTTTTGAAGGCTGCCAAGCACAAAATTCAGAAGACAACATTGAATTGGGGGCCGGGGGCAACGTGACCTCCATGGTCTTGTACTTGATGGGATGGCTGTTATTTTTGAAGAACCCGGACGCAGAAAAGACACAATAGCATTCACCCTTTTGTTTGCTTCTCCGCTTCCAGAGCGGAGAAACAACAAAAAGGGTCAATGCTATATAGTGTCTTTTCTGAGTCCGGGGAGGGATGTTTTCTACAGAATTCTTTTAACTGTTGTTGATATGCATGTCATGGTGGATCATCACACACACATACACAGTGATGCGACAACATCAGCTTCTGAAACTTATCCATTGTCAAAGCATACGCTTGTCTAACCTGTGACGAAGCCACAAGGGTGGATGCTAACGGTCAGCGTCAGCCTGCGAGAAATACCTACAGCGACAGTCATTTTCGACCTGATTCCGGAGTTCTGCGTGGCGCGCGCCCGTTTGGGAGCGTGAATGCTGTATCCTACACACCTGCCATGCAACGCACATGCAACACACATGTAACACGACATGCAACATGAGTTTTTTACCTGCAAATTTACAGTAAACGTGCAGAATTTGACGTTTGCAGCCCCAACTCCGGTCTTAGAGAGGAAAATGTAGATTTTCGTCCCCGCGGGCACGTTGCTTGGAAATGTTCAGGGAAAATGCTCGTGTTGCATGTGTGTTGCATGTGTGTTGCATGTGTGTTGCATGTGTGTTGCATGTGTGTTGCATGTGTGTTGCATGTGTGTTGCATGTGCATTGCATGGGCAGGCCCATACAAATCACATCCTCGAACTGGGGAAGTAGGAAAAGGGTGGCCGACACAAGAGTTTTAGGCGGCAGGCGCGAGACTTTGGAAGCTGATAACCTTGGAACCGCAATAAAATCCAAAGCTTATCCAACCAAGACCTCGCGGGCCGGGAATCAAAAAGGGCAGATGTGGAGGAGCAATTTGGGTGGGAGCAGCACGTTGCAGACCTTGATGGTGGCCTTTCGCGTCCACCTTTGTGGGATTGTCACATACTATACACCTATTTTATATTTTTGGACAATGAAGTTGCGTACTTTTCAGAAGCTGATGGTGGCCCTTAGCATTCACCTTTGTGGCTTCGTCACGGGTTAAACAAGCGTATGCTTTGACAATGGATACGTTTCCGAAGCTGATGTTGTCGCATCACTGTGTATGTGTGTGTGATGATCCACCGTGACATGCATAGCAACAACAATTAAAATAACTCTGTAGGAAAAAACCCTCCCCGGTATGGTTCAGTATCCACATCTTCTTCTTGAAGTTGAGCAATTTCTTCTTCGGTCAGAACTGGAATATCATCAGTGTTGTATGGTTCTGTTTCATCATCATCATGTGAAGAAATCAATTCTTCTGTTCCCTGTGAGTTTTGCTGTGGCTCTTGCTGCGCATACTCACCTGGCATGAAGGACGTCGGAGTCGTCGTCGGCAATGGAATGGAAGGGTCATTGGAACTAGAGGCTTGAGGGTCATGTGAAGGTTCCTCATCTTCTTCAGAAAAATCATCTTTAGGACCTGGGACTTCCATTGGTTGAACATGACTAGGTAATTGAACCTTAGGCCTCTTGATAATGACCTTTGGCTTTGCCTTTGGTAATGCATCACTGGAATCAACAGCAAACTCTCTTTGTTTCCTTTGAACTCGAATAGGTTCTGAAGTAGGATCATTTCCTGGTGAATCATCATCATCGTCAGGAGTAACAATTTCTTCAATTGGAACATCAGGATCTGAGAACTGTTGTGCTGGAAACCAATCATCAGGTGTTTCCCCCGAGTCCTGAATTACTCCTGGCATGTCCATGTCATCCTCTGGTGGTGGTCCATGATCATCTGGGATGATAAATTCTTCATTTGGATCATCATCATCTGGATCCTGTCCAGTTGGATAGTCTGGTTGACAATCATCATCCAGTGGATCATCTTCAGGCATGTCTTGATCTGGCTCCTCAGGTGGAGCAGGACCATGTGTGTCAGGATGCATGGGATCGTCTCCATCTGGTGGTGTGTAAGTTGTTGGAGGATCTTCAACTCTCCTCTTTATTGCACCAGTGGTCTCATTTGCAAAGACGATCATACTCCAATCATGGATGTTAAAATGTTTGTGGTGTGGACGCAACTGTGACACAAACATGAAGTAAACATGCTCAAAATCACCAGGGTTCCAGATAAGTAAGACAGCATCTTCAGAATAATGAAACAAAGGATTGACACGTCCATACATTCCTCTGAAAACACTGCAAGACTCAAAGTACATTTGAGGTGGTGTCTTTTGCCTGACATTCTGAAGTCCAGGAATCAGTTCAATGATTCTCTGATCTGTTGATTCTCTGACACTTGCCTCTGTACTTCTTGGCAATTGATCAATCTTTCTCNGACATTCTGAAGTCCAGGAATCAGTTCAATGATTCTCTGATCTGTTGATTCTCTGACACTTGCCTCTGTACTTCTTGGCAATTGATCAATCTTTCTCAATGTTTGCACAAGCAGAGCAGTAGTGAACTTCTGTGGCGAGATATGTTTCAATGGAACAGGAAGTGTTGTGATAACATGCTGCATGTCTTGAAGCAAGCATGAACACTCAGCACCACGATCCAAAAACATTGAAGTACCATCATCAAAATGATCAAGTAAGTCAACAAGAAAGTTCTGTCTCATGTCTTTCAATGGTGCAAGTTGTGTGAAGAATGCCACAAGTGAACACAACCTTGATGGTAAGACTTTCCATTGTGGATCGTTCCAAAGTTTCCCATCGCTATTGATGGCATACGTTGGTTCATTCCAATCAAAGTCTTCTTCATGATTGTAATACAAGTACAATTCTCTGATAGCTGTGTTGCATCGACAGTAGTTCTTCATGCCAAGGCGTAAGCAACCAGTGGCATTCTTGATTCTATCACCCTGAAGTTTCTTCTGCCTCAGGAACTTGGAGAATCCTGAGTCAGGTGGTGCTATCACAATGAATCCTTTTCCTCGATCAGTTTGCCATTTCATCACTTCAAGACAAAACTTGAAGATCGAGTACTTCTGTGAATTCGGTGAAGGATTTGTGATAAGCACATATTCAGGATCAAGTTTCTCAAGTTGTTTCCACACTTCAAACTTGTTTGTGATCACTAGGTTCACCAACCTTCATGTTCAAACGTGACATGTGCCAACTCAAACCAGTGTTGCTACTAAACAATTCAACTGCATCGCACTTTCCTGTGTGACAAAACCAGTGTTCCTGTTCACCAAGATATGCCTCTACATATCCAACATCTGGTTCATAGTCATCTTCATCTTCCAGTGCAAGTGGAGCAGGATCTGGATTGTCAAGTCCAGGAATAGCAACATCATGCCATTCATCATGGTCACGTCTTACCTTTGATTGGTTGACACGAATGACAGCATCATCAACATGTACATTCACCATAGCACCTTCCTCTGAAATTACAATACCTCTAATCCATCTTTCCTTCTTGTTGACCTTGGAAGCAATTGAGTTTGCATTAGCAGGCATCATCCAAACAAACACCTTCTCACCTGGTTTGTAAGGACCATCAGAGGGCATTGTCCTCTTAGCCATGTCATGNAGCAATTGAGTTTGCATTAGCAGGCATCATCCAAACAAACACCTTCTCACCTGGTTTGTAAGGACCATCAGAGGGCATTGTCCTCTTAGCCATGTCATGTCTAAGGTCAGCTGCCTGTCTAGCTTCCTGATGTGCCTTCAATGCTAACCTCTGCAACTCAAGTTGGGTTCTGTCCTCAGCCAACATCTCAACACTCAGTTGAGCAGGATCTGATGTTTCGATGTCAAGAAGGTCAGGAGGTCTACGTCCTGTAGCAATCTCCAAAGGTGAATAACCACTGATGGTAAGTTGAGTGTTCCTGGCCCAAACAGTACGCTTAACAGCTTCTCTAATGGTGATGTTTTTGAATCGATCATCTTCCAAACTTTTGGACATCAATATCCCTGGTCGTTTGAAAAGACGAACAGATGATTCAGCTCTGTTTGGACATGGGGTTCTTGATCCACATGGGCATTCCTTGATACCATGAGTTCTGTAGTAGGTCAGAAAGTCCTCTTGAAAGAAAGCTTCATCACCTACAATGGCTTTAGGCATACAATGATTCTCATCAGTCCACAACCTCAGAACTTGAATAGTCTCTTTGTTGTTCATTGAGTTTTGTGCCGTAGCCCAAAGTAAGTTGGATGCACCATCGAGAACAAGCAACACAATGTACTTGTTCTTCCTCAATTGAACCTGGGCATGGTCAACAAAGATGACATCTCCAAAGTTGGACGATCTGATGCCTGAAGCCCTGGCTCGAGGCGGTGGTGCAACTGAAGTACTACACACACGACACTTGTTCACAACATTCTCATACTTCTCATAAACAGAATCAGGAAGACCTAGCATCGAGGTCCTTCTTCTGAATTGAGTTGGTGACANTACACACACGACACTTGTTCACAACATTCTCATACTTCTCATAAACAGAATCAGGAAGACCTAGCATCGAGGTCCTTCTTCTGAATTGAGTTGGTGACATATGATAATGTTTGACATGAAGCTTGTACAGTTCAACACTGTCTTCAAGCTTTCTCAGCATCTTCTTGAATGCTGGTGTCATGGCATGCACTTCACCACCAGGTAGTGGAACAGATAACCGCCTAGGCTCAAGAGCTTCACTACCTTGTTTCTGAATCCGACTTTCTGAATCTTGCTTACTACTTGCAGGAGCAGAAGGATGGTTTTCAACAGGTTCAACATCTGGTTCAATGCCCATTTCCTGAGCAATCCTGTCAAGTTCATCAGGTTCTTGAGGAAAAGGATAAGAAGCAACAACCTTCTTCTTCTTTGATGATGAACCTTCAACAGGAACAACCACTACCGGCTTCTGCTTTCCTACATGTCTCTTGGCTGCAGGTGAACCGACCTCAAATTCAACCTTTTGGAACCGAGGTCCTGATGATTTGCCTACCTCCTTCTGTGAGGAGCTTGGCTTTGACTGTACACCGGAAGGCTGTGAGGGAGAGGATTGTTGTGGTTGAAAAACATCATCTATACTTCCTCTTAACCTCTTGGCATTGCGCTCAATGTCGGTCTTCACAACATCATCTGGGATCTCATAGCCGTCCTTGATCTTGTAGACAGTCTTGCCCTTCCAGTCTTCCAGTTGTCCTTGTGGAGAACCTTCTTGCCATCCTGGTACTCAATGTGCGTTTCTCTGTCACCAAGAAGTTGATCTTTTGGAATTGGAGGTGCAGGTGATCTTGTCATCTCATGCAAGTATGGCCTCTTATCCTTGCGGTGTCTGATGAGTTCTCGACGTAGAGGATCAACTTGCCAGTAATCACCAGTCACAAGAGCTTCTTCATGTTGCACATCTTGTTGAACAGCAATCTGACTGTATTCAAAATGATCATGCTNAGAGCTTCTTCATGTTGCACATCTTGTTGAACAGCAATCTGACTGTATTCAAAATGATCATGCTTGGAAAAGAAACTCTTCACTTGAGGTGTTTTGAAATTCACTTGCCTCATAAACCATGCCACATCTTGCAAATCCAGAATGAGGTGAGTGCTGATGGCTGTTCTCAAAGCCATTCTTCTCATTCCAATGCGTGCACAGGACAAGTAAGCCTTGTCTGGANATCCAGAATGAGGTGAGTGCTGATGGCTGTTCTCAAAGCCATTCTTCTCATTCCAATGCGTGCACAGGACAAGTAAGCCTTGTCTGGAGTCAGTTCGAAATGAAATCTAAGATTTCTCATCTGAGGAAGTGACACCAACAATGGGACATCACCTTATTCGACAATGTCGAACTCTGTGAACTGAGCGTTCCACCCATGGTCATACATGTAGATCACAAGCTTCTCAGTACACTTGGATTGTTGGGAATTTGCAAAGAAGAATCTTGAACTTGTTGGTTGAATAGCATACCAGAGTCCACAGTTGGGAGGTGAACCAACATAATGGCAAAAAGCTCCAACTGCTCTTCGAGAGCCCATGGCTCTTGTGCATCCAAGATCAAGGATACATACAGTTGGTGGTGCATTGTTCTCATTGTGAAAAGCGATGCCATTCTCACATGCCTGTACAGATGGCTCTGCATAGAAAGATGCACTACTGATCTCAGATGATTCCTTTGTTTCTTCAAAGCCTTCATCATGAGATAATGGTTTCTCTGATTCTTCAGAGTGTCCATATGTGAAAAATGATGTGCCATCTTGTCTACCAACTGGTTTTGGTTGAGGCACTGGTTTCGACAATGTTGAACTGCGTGGTTGACTTGACGTGGCTTCTGCAACATGAACTGGATGAAGAGCTGCTTCCTCACGACTGCGTTGAGCAGCAGCATCACGTTTGTTTTGTCCTCCACGATGAGTGCGCCTCTTCTTGAATTGTTCTTCTTCTTCTTCCTGTTCATATGTTGCTGAAAACGACTCTACTCGAGCAGGTTCAGTTCCACCAGTGACAAGAAACCCATGTGCTGATGTACTTGGAGCTGCTGTGGAGTAGTGAGCTTGTTGTTGTTGAATTGCTGGAGGATTGGATGATGTCTGAGGTTGAACATAGTTAGATTTGCCTTTTCCATCTCCTGGCTTTCCTTTTCCTTCATCATCCTTTCCTTTCTTACCTTTCTTGCCTTTTCCTTTTCCTTTCTTCTGGAAGTATCCATACATAGACCTTCATTGGCCCAATAGCCTTCTTGCCATGTCTGATCATCGGCCCAATAGCCGTCATTTGTCTCATACCAATCTTCTGTCTCTTGCCATTCATCTTCATAGCCTTCTTCACCCACCATGTGGGCTCTTCCTTTTCTTCTCTTTCCTTTTCCTTTTCCTTTCCTTCTGGACCTGAAGAATCTTCGTCCTCCTCTGCGTTTTCCTCTACCTTTCTTGCCTTTGCCTTTCCTTGTTCCTCTCCTGGTAGATCTGCCTTGGAACCTTCTCTGATATCATGTGTAGTCAGCGTCATCATAAACCCAGAAAACATCTTCTAGAGCATCCAGGAATCCTTCTGCGCCATCTTCTTCATCTTCGGCCCAATAGCCGTCTGTTCCATCCAGANATAAACCCAGAAAACATCTTCTAGAGCATCCAGGAATCCTTCTGCGCCATCTTCTTCATCTTCGGCCCAATAGCCGTCTGTTCCATCCAGATCACCGTCATCCAGGACGAGGAAAGATCTTCTCTGCCCACTAGCAGATGGTTGAATCATGGGATTGTCAACTGCGGTTTTGGTAGTACAGAACATTTCCAGGAAAAGATCTCTAAGTTCTTGTGCATTGTAGTGTTCTAATGTTCTTCCACGATGTGTCATGATACTTGTGAGTGTGTTTCTCTGATCTTGGGTCAAATCTGCCAGACTTACAAAGATCAATGCTGACAAGTTTGGACTCAATGGAAATGCTCTTCTCTGTGCTTCTCGACGTTCATTCTGAAGTTGGTTGAATGCTTGCAATGCCATTTCATCTGTCCAAGGTACATTGACATGAGGTGCTGCACCTGGAGTGGCTTGAGCAATACCTTCAAGATTTGCTTGTTGAGCTTCATGAGCTGTTCTGCGTTGTGTCACATAAGCAACTGCTTCAGGGTTTGTGATTTCCATATCTGGTAGGAGATCCATCCAAGAATCAATAAGTCTATTCACCCTGTGATCTGAAATCTTGTCATCCATCGTTGAAGGTCAACCGAACCTCTGTTGTACTTCATGAACCGCATGAATCGATACAAGAAAACTGTTTGTGCACCCTTGATGAAATGTGGACGAAGTGTTCTCTTGAAGTAGTTCACACCTTCATTTGCATCTCTCAATCGATCCCTGTCCAGCAAGCGTTTGTACACTGCTGCATCACCTTCCAGTCTGTTCCTCAATGCAGGACCACGTTTCTCGGGCTCTAACTCCGTAATTTCACACCAATCATCAATTGCATCTTCGAAAGCAAAGAAACGGGTTTTACCATCATATGAAGGAGCAACCTTTGTAGTCATCTGCTGTGCCATGTGAACTGGAATTTGTGAAGGGGATCCTCTTCTCATAGCATATGATTCATAGGTGTCTTCGACAATGTCGAAATCATCATCATAGTAATAGCCATGGCTTGTCATTGGGCTCTACCTTTGTACACTGGAGCAATCCGCTACCAATTGAAGAGGGGCAGTAGCGTCCTATTCAAGACAACTAGGATCAGCTACAGCGTCTTCTGAGGCTGCCAGCACTTGTTTTAGACTCTCAGGCTTTAGCCAANTGAAGAGGGGCAGTAGCGTCCTATTCAAGACAACTAGGATCAGCTACAGCGTCTTCTGAGGCTGCCAGCACTTGTTTTAGACTCTCAGGCTTTAGCCAAGTCAGTACTGTGTCAAGCCTGCAGACTGTACTCTATAGGTCTCTCTTGAGCCTTGACAGCGCGTTTAAATTGTGCTCAGTACTCATGCTATATGGCCCTTAAGCACCGGTCCAAAACAAAAACAGGTGGGGGAGGGTATGTTGTCTCTATGATAAATCATATATGTATGCTATATATAGGGTGTATATATATATATATATATATATATTTACATATGAAAGATAAGATATATACATATGATATGTATGATATATACATCTGATATGTAAGACATGTACATATGTATATATATGTATATATGCAGTAAATATGTATGATATATAAATATATATACATACACATGTGATATGTATGATATTTTAAATATGCATAATATAATATGCATGCTTTATATGTAAATATATGTGTGTATGTGCTATATCATGATATTTAAATATGTAAATATATGTACGTATTTTATATACATACATGTATGGTCTAAAAATAAATGATATTGTGATGTATTTGATATATATGATGTAAAATACACTTTGGGTACCTTTGGGTGAAGAGGGTTGGTGGTACATACGGAGTATACAGATCGTCTTTAGGTAGTATATGGATAGTTCAAAGGTACGATATAGAAGCATGTGTGTAGTAGTAGTATATCAATAGTATGCAAGAACCATACGTTAAACATATGTAGTGTTGTGGAGGTATATATAGGTAGTAAATGGAGGTAGATACGTAGCATATATATGGTTTTGGGCAGTACGCAGGTACTTTGAGGGAATGTACTATGTAGGTCGTCCAAAAGGTAGCATATACCTAGTAAATGAAAGGCTGGAAATCAGAAATGCTGCAAATACCTAGTGAATATGAGGCTGGAGGTCAGAAATGCTGCAAATACCGAGTAATTACGAGGCTGGACCTCAGAAATGCTGCAAAAACCGGATAAATATCAGGCTGGACTTCAGAAATGCTGCAGATAGCTTGCCGAATAGAACGGGTGGGGATGCTACCTGGGGACCCCCCCGCCCCCTCGGGGGTGGGGCGGGGGGGGGGGCCAGCAACATGGAACACGGAACCATATATATATATATATGTGTATATATATATATATACAGACATACAAATTCTCCTGTTTTCACTATATGAACATTTTCTGTTCTCTAAGGAGACCCTCCCACAAGGGTCCCACAGGTCCCTCTCCCCTTTTGCTCCGTTGGCACTCTGGAAGTTCTGCGAAGTGCAAGGCCCTGGTGGAGTAAACATGGATTTCACGAAGAAACGCCGCATCAATCAGGGTATTTCCCGTATTTCCCCACAATTTCACCACTCTTTAATCCACCAGTACTATGGCTATTAAGTAGTACTCGTATGTACTTGTAGTATATAATATTATATAATAGTAACTAGTATGTTGTAGTCATACATCCCAAATCATCCAAATCTTAGTTGATTTCAATGATGTGGTAAACCCAATGTCATAAACCATTCCCACGTCATCATGATCTTGATGGGTCGTATAAACCATCCCCAAATGGTAGGTTATTGTTTACCCATTACTGAAAATCATACACAAAAATAGGAAAAACATACAACACTGATAGTAGTACAATAATAAGGATAATAATGACGACAGCAGCAACAGCAACAGCAACAAACAAGTAGCTATACACAGAAGGTAAGTCCAGCAACTTTAATTTCTGGCAGTCGATGAAGCCTGAATGCCAAAAGATAGCATCCTTCCAAGTCACTGTATGATCTATGTGGAAGACTGGGAAAATATGCTACAGAAAAGGTAAGACATGATTAATTAGCTGTTGCATCTTTGGAATGCTCGATTCTCTAGGGATCCAACACTTGAAAAAAAAGAGATGGCATGCTATCGAGCGCTGTTGTCTTCATGTGTTGCTCTTCATGGGATCCAAACCGCACTCAAATCCAAAGAAACACAATCATTTATTCTGGCTGAACTAAATGAAGCAATGACTTGGAAATAGCTGAAACGTGCGGCCACTTTCGGACGATTCCCTTAATCCTAATCATCATTCCACTGACGTCACAGTGACATCATTATAATTCATCCAGAATTTATGGGATCCATGTTCATTCCCTTGCTCTGCCTCCAACCATCACTGCTTGGGGATCGTCTTTTGGGGTTCGGATGCAAAACATGCGCCTAGGCCTACACCAGCAACCAAAGTAGATTTCTGTAGATGGTCGCCGTATCTGGAATTCTCTGGAATTTCACATCATGGATTGTGACAATTCCCACTAGATAATTGGGTAGTATAACCCTCCACGATCATCCATCAACAAGGGGTTTAGCAGCAACTGCTCATGTGCTGCCAATGCATAGTCATCACTTTTTCCATTCCGCTTCAGCACGGGTGAAGCGGCCATAGCTCTGCAGCCGTCGCTGGCGAAAGCTGATGATCCTGAAAGTTGCGCACGGTGCCCTTCTGGTCACACCACCATTGCTAGTGCCCCAGCCGTACCCCAACTAGGCTTTGATCCATCCCCCGTATCTAAAGAAACCAGATTTATGCTGAAATGTGTTCTATAATAGTAAGAAGAGACATGCAGCGCAGACTTGAAGACATGCATAGAGGCAACAGGATGCACACATACATATTACTTCAGACTTTTGATTGCTCGAAACGCCCACAGAAGAATACTATGAAATACATTGAAGTAATACTGAATCATTGCACAATTCTTATGAGAGGATGAAGACTTGACAAAAAACATGTGGCTGCCGAGTATCGGTTCCACTTCCGCCGTCGCACTTTGACTCGGCACCAGTGGGATCAATAAGGCTTCCGGCGAGGGCCTCAGCCCCAATAAATGTTTCCAGTGTGTCAAGCCTCGTGAAGCCTTGTTTGTTGCATTCCATCAGATAGTTCATCCATGTCCATCCTCCCTGGCAACAAAACAAGAAGTGATGTCAATCTATCTTTCAGATCTCGTACGTGAATCGAATAGGCATTACTTCGACACACTCAAAGTGTCTGAGAAGAGACTCTATGAGGCTTCATGCTGAGTTATGCTGACACAGCCAATATCAGGAAACAAAATAAAACAAAAAGCCAATTGCTGACACAATATCAGGAAACAAAATCTATTTAGGTCGTTCAGGTCACTGGAAGAAGAAGGTGGCAGAAAGACGCGGTTTCTCCATATCTTCAACCTTGGTGACCACCCGATGTTTGCCTTTGGCGAATCTCCTCAGTCACGGAATTATGGAACCATGGAGCCATGGAGGCAGTGATTGAATCGAATTGGTGGGATATGCACGCACCAACCACATCACTTCCATTGACTCTCACAAGATCTCCGAAGTCTTCCTCTACCTCCAGCTCTCATCATTTCGATTCTTAGATACCCTTCAAAAAGTTTTTTTTTTGCTGGCTAGTAAATTTAGATATATCGCCAGGGGGGGGTGAGGTTGTCCGAACTCAATGGAATTCCATGCTGTACTGCAATCTGCTGGCTTGCTTCGGCGGGCTATTTAGCAAACTACAACCATGCAAAAGAATTGTTGACATTGCCTGCATCTGGTCACATTTTTGTGATTACTTAAGGTGTGCCAAAATCACCTTGAACCATGTCTTGAAAATATTTTCTTAATTTACCGTGTTTCGAACCCACAAACCGCAAAACCCGACAAAAGAACGCCAAATTAACCCAACCCCTAAATATACCCAAAAGAAAACCTAGATAGATCATAAAGAAACACTAGCCCCAAAGGCCCTTCAACAAACCTTAAATAAACCTTAGCCAAGCCGTAAAGAGCCCCCTGACCAACCCGAAACAAACCCGAATCCAACCCCAAATCGACCCTATAAACTAACCCCACAGCAACTAACTCCCCAATGAAACTTTTTGGACAAACGTCTGCCGGGAGGAATACATATATTATATATATCATATAAAATTCAATATATGTAGATAGATACAGTAAACATAGTAGATATATCCCCATTTGTGGCCAAAAAACGAGTACCATCCAATTGGTTCTCCAGCGGGGCCGTCCTCCATGAGGTTACAATCACTTGCCATGCTTCATATGTGACCCACGGCCAAGAAGGAGATGAAACAGCTGCCCGACCTGGGTATACAGAGGCACAAAGCATGCTGCAGGGAATCAAATTTCACACGCGTCAACAGGTCATACATGTTTGCTCAACTTCTAGTATCCCACAAAAAGATCGGACAGTTCTACCTTTGTGGAACTTGCCATGCGCAGCAAGCCCAGTCTTCTGAAATTTCACCGGCCGAGCCACGATAATGGTAGCAATGCCATAACCTGACCTTGCGTCAGGCAGCCCAAGTCGTTGGTGGTTGCAGATGCGCACCCATCCCAAAATTACTCTCCGGTGTCCTCAAACATGGCTAGGAAATCCCCGAGCCAAATGAGTATTTCAATGATTCAAATGGGAAAATCATCGAACTAAAGGGTAGATTTTTCATTGCCACATTTGCTTGCTAGAGAGTACTTGTTAATTGAAGTGAAATGGTTTTATCTGAAAATAGGCTGCACCCAATTCCAATGGACTGTGCTATAGTATGATCCTTATCCCCCTCAAGATTGTCATTTGAAGGGTATACCCCATTTAAAAAACAAACCGAAATGCCAGAAAATTGGCGAAGGATGGCGGTATACTATGTATTAGAATCTAGAATTGATCCAGCAGTCAGAAATGTGGCTATGGATCGGTTCACCAAAACAGGTGGGATTTCTGGATCGTCATCCCCCAAATAAGGTTTTGATCCATCTCTAGATGTGAAACTTGCTAGAAAGATGTCAACTCCCGACGCAATGCTCTTTGAAAGCTTGAAAAAACCGGTGGCGTCATTGGGCGTCATCGCTTGGGACGACCTTGTAGGCTACTTGTGGGTATGCTGATGCAGACGTGGTAGACAAGAACAATCTGAAGTCAAAATCCACTGCCCGCTCCTGAAATATCTTTCACTGGATTGGTTTAAGGGAAAATTTACAGGAAACCTCTATATTTGATGAGAAAAACCATGGTTTCCTGTAGATTTTCCCTTTAACCAATCCAGTGAATCTTGGAGGATAGCATCAATCTACTCCGTCTTTCAGTCTTCAGATTGTCTGCACAACAAAAGGCAACCAGCACATGAGTCAAGCTGTTCCATGAACTTCACCGGTGTGCCTACCCCAGGTCATAAGCATGCAACCTTGAAAGAAACATCTAAATAATCTAGATGCAAAGGATCATTTGAGTTAAAAAATGTTATAAGTACACATGTTTTTTTTGCCAAAGTCATCTCAAAATATCCCTTGAATTGAAACGACATGCCCTTCCATTCCTTCTTGCAGTGTTACCCTGGCCTTGGTACTGGAACAAAAGATTGACTGTCATCGTGCCAGATCCTCGGCTTGAACTTCTACATATCTACCCTTTCATAATTGCTGACATGCAGGGCTAAAAACATTCAAAACTAGGAAAGCAACAACACCTGAAATGACATGGAAAAGATTGGATATCTATAGTAATTGCAGCTGGAGGCCAAATCATTGGCTTGCTGCCTCTTGATACTTCAACTTCGGCATGAAGCAAATTCGAAGGGGCACGGTCTCAGTGTCTCGCATTTTTGCAAGATTTGCCGAGGGGCTCCAGACCCTGTCCTGGTGGATCGTTAGATCCGTGGATCAATAACGATAAGAAACTCGGATCTTGATGCCTTGGCTGTGATCAAATACGAGCTGTAGGTGTGATGTCACTGAAGAGTATGTCAAGAATCTCAAGTAGCCCAGAGTCCAGAGGCTGATTTTGATGTTTTTTGTATTTGTTGTCATGAATGCCATGGAAGCCTTTGCCTGTTAAACATAGAGACTTTTCAGAGCTATGCGAATTTACCAGAGGGTACTGTATTGGGTCCCAGCGACAGCGGTAGGCGCACCAACTTTCTGCTCCCACCTGCGGCTGTCACTGGTGCCAAAGAACTAGAGGCAAGAAAAACATGTGGGACAAATTTGCTGGGGTTGTGGATGGTTGTGTTCAGCCACGGCATCCAACAAATGAGGATTTGGTCCCCAATTTGCGGCGAGGTTTTATGGGGGGATTCAACCAACCATAAAGGGGACATCCCTGACTATGTTCATGAACCAGCAATCAGTCATCTTTTTCCATTCAGAAAAACGTCTTTTGTATCACTTTTGGGCCACTACTTCCGGATTCCAAAACTAGTATTGTCACCGCCGCTGCCGGGCCAAAAACATGGATGACAACAGTATGACAGTGATAATACTAAAACTGATTCTTCAAAAATACTGCTGTGCATCAGATTGTTGGCCCCAACCCGTACATTCGCCCATATCCAAATAACACACCCAAACATTCTCATACACTTGTCACCTGAGGATGAATGAAAACACTTGCTATACGCAGCGATTTTGACTTTAGGTTTCAGGATTTAGGGTTTAGGGTTTTAGGGTTTTTAGGGAATAGGGCTTTAGGATTTCACGGTGCATTGTTTTGGACAGCTGGAAAAACTAGCCTTTCAGCCTGAAATGAAATGAAATCAGGTCAACAAAAAACACTAGCCCTACGCAGGGATTTGAGCATGTCAAAGGATATGCGGGATCAGCATGGACAAACGTCAGGGTTGCAGCGGACATGTTTAAATGTTTCAAAGTGATGGAACATATCGCAATCCGCTATCCACAAGGGGTATGCTTAAGTTAGGAACTGGGCAACTGCACGGTCGACAGGCCGCCCAGCCTTGTGGAGCAGGATGCATTTCCTTCAGGGGGTCTATCACAAACATGGTATGGATGTATATTAATGATTATTAATGTATATTGATAATGTATATTGCATTATATTGCTGTATATTGATGTATATGGATGGATGTATATATGGATGTTAGGGTGCTTCTGTTATCCAAGTTCTGTCAAAATTACCTTCGTCTATACATGCTCAATGTGTCTGTACAGTAAATGTTCCTTTGGTGCCGAGTGTCCTTGCCACAGCAAACTCATTCTAAAATTTGGACAATCAGTGTGGCAAGGTTCTCGGCAATGGCTTTCGTTTTCAGCTGCCTGTCTTGCTCGAATTATAGATGAGGTCGAAAAGTGACTTGGAAACTCAACTTCAAACCATTGCAAACCTGCTTGGAAACATGTGAAGATTTGACATTCGCATTGAAGGGTGAGTTCTTGTAGGTCTCTTCTCCTTCCTATATTTGGAACTTCCAGCTCGGGCAATGCAGAAACAGCACTGGAAAGTATTGAAGTATGCTACGAAAACAACGAAATCTTCAGAGCCACTTTTCACTGTCCTTCACCTGGAACTGTGAGCGAGACACCATGTCGAAGTGACCATTCTCGCTGAAGAAACCCTTTTCTGCTGGTGTAGAAACATCCTCCTGGATTTTCCAGAGGACTCCCAGCAACAACTTCAAGGTAGTTTTGCGAAATTGCTTATAGACTATCTTGGACTGAATTCAAACCCGAGTTTGTTGAAAAAAAGTATGCAATGGTCAACTTGCGTGGGATTAATGATGATGAACGATGAGTATCCCACCATCATGAGTCGGTTTCGCCAAGTACTGGGTAAATATGGGTACATCAATATGGGCTTTTGTTTAAGGGTATATTAAGCGTACTAGTATATAAGGGTATATAAAATATTATGAAGATATATGAAGTCTGATTGGTGGATGATCATGCCCTGCGGGAAAATTGTTTACCAACTTTTGAACCATGGCACAGTGCCACCCGATGCCACCCGATGCCACCCGATGCCACCTGGCCTGAATCTCCATCAACAGAGCATCAAAAATCCTTCAAACATCTTCGGGTTCAAAACATCTAGGTGGTTTGAAATCAAATTGGGTGGGGGTCTGACTTGAACAAATGTGAAGTGCGGAATAAGGGAAAAGGTTTCGGGTATTGTGAATATATACAGTTTATATACAACACAAATAAATTGCCATGAAACAAGGCAAATTGTCCCCTTGATTTTTTAATATGTTTCATCAAAAAACCGTCAGATCTGTGCTCCTGCCAGTGAAATGCCAAATGTGTTTCCTCCAAACGGCAATGCGCATCTCCTAGCGCATCTCGCTGAGAGAAATGCCTTGTGTTTGAGTTTGGATACTTGACGAAGCCCTAGGACTGAAGGGCTACAAAAAACTGTTCGAAAATATCCGGAAAAAAAACAAGCACAATAAATTTGAAAGAACTTGACCTCCATTGATCTGGGCAGGATCTTCAATCTATTCATGCCTGCCATGCCACATGCCATCGGCGTCCTGTGACTCCGACAGCCATGGCATTGGCCGAAGGCCATGACATACAAAGCCCGAACGATGCGCATTGTAACCTGGGATCTTCATGACCATGATGGACCACATCACCGCACAACAAAGTATGGTCACATTGGGTCTGGATATGTCTGGATACATCAGGATCATTTATATAATTCAATATAATTTCCATAATTTATAAAATTCATTAAATTCATTCTAGTGATTGGCTAATCTAAAGGCCAACCATGGCCATTTGGGGATGATGAATTCCTCTTGTTGACCAGCATTCCAGTGATGTCGCAGTGAGGTTCGCTGCAATTTATGCAGGTTGTGCCACGCAAAATGAGCCCGAGGTCATCGAAGTCCTGCGCCTGCCACGCGAAATCATCATCATGCCCAAAAACAAAAACGACGACAGTTTCACAAAACGCGACTTTCGACCCTTTAAAAACGTCGTCCAAGTTCACCACATACTGCGCCTGCCACGAAAAATGAGCTCCAAAAGCACCTCTCATTTTGAGCCACGCCTGCCAACGTTTTAGCAACGTGCAGAATGTCCCACGCCTGCCACACNACGAAAAATGAGCTCCAAAAGCACCTCTCATTTTGAGCCACGCCTGCCAACGTTTTAGCAACGTGCAGAATGTCCCACGCCTGCCACACTTTTTGAAAAATCCCGTTTGTCCTGCGCATGCCACACAAAACGACGTTTCAGACCTCCAAATGTCCCGGGTGTCCCATGCCTGCCACACGAAATCGACATGGCTCAAAAAACAAGCACGGCACGCTGGTAAAACGACAGCTTTCGACATGACGAAAATCCAACCGCACAGCCGTGCGAGCCTGCGCAATCGAAACGCACATGGACATCTCAGAGGGGAACTTTTGTACGAGAATTTGCAGGAAAAATGGCGAGCCACGATCCGCGCCCCCAACTTTGTGCGAGCCTGCGCAGTCGAAACGAAACGATGAAACACTTTATGCGGAAATTTCCAGGAAAAATGGGCACGCACCTCGACCGAACCAGGCCTTTACCCTTACCGTACGAACCCCTCAATGTGGACACGCTGTTTGGGGAAAAACAAAACTGCGTCAAAACGAGCCGCACACATGCATACAACCCTCAACTTCAACTTCGTGAGGTTTGTGATTCAGAGTCTCACTTCAAATGTTTTCCGTTTTGGCCACAATTCCCCAAATTTTGAGACCTTTGCTTTTCCAAAGTCTGCATGAAGCCGATGCTGTCTAGAATCTCGCGCAAAACACATAAAACTATTAGGATTTTTAAGTGGATACAGTAAATGCGTTGACTTGTAATGTTTGAGTGCGTGCTACCACTATAAGACGTTTTTTTTGTGTTTTATCCTGGCTTGTACCGAAATAAATCCCACGAAATCTTGCCACGACTCGAGAGTGTATAAGGGATATGACATGGCTCTGTGAGCACCACCTACTTTTTTTAATCTTTTTCAAGAAACAGTTACATTGGCAAAGGGTGGGGTCTCTTCAGGAGGAGATGTAAGGTTTTTTTTGGAACAACCCTTGCTCTGCGACAAACCTGATCCATGCTTGGAGTAGCACCTTGAATGAGGCGGCTATTGGATTCTTGCGCCCCGCCCGGTCTACCCAGAAATTCCGGCCCCACCCTACTATGCAGGCCACAAGAACACAGTAAATTTGTAGATAAAGGCGTGGTTTTAACGCGTCTCCTTTTTTTTTCCCAGGATATGGGTTTATGGGGGTACAACGAATAGCATTCACAAATTACAGCCCAATGCCGCAAACTTTATTTTGTATTCTAGAGAGGCATTCCACTTCAATGGTTGCTCCGAAATTGTGCTCCTTGAAGATTGCACTTTGTGACCTATTAATTTTTGGTCAAGTCACCAGTCATGTGAGCTTCTCTGTCTCAATAAAACCCCACAAGTCGGGAGACGTTCGCCGAGCTCGCCCTTCGGCTGATAGCCATGCAAAGAAAGCAAATCCTTACCCACAATAAAGCGGCGTTTCTCCTGGCGGAATCTCAACGACTCAAGCGACACCGAAATCCCACAAGTCGGCAGGGTTTGTGAGGTCACCCCGGGAATGAACTGTAGCTATGGATTTGGGGCAATCCATGGATTCAAGGCAGGGTGCTTCCCACAATTCACACAATAGAATGAAACCCATCCAATATATTTCACTGATCTCGTTTTGGGGTCTAGATCAGTGGGGTTTAGATCAAGCACCTTTTTCAGCCAAAGTAAGATGTCTCAAAGCAGCCTCAATTGAGACATNATCTCGTTTTGGGGTCTAGATCAGTGGGGTTTAGATCAAGCACCTTTTTCAGCCAAAGTAAGATGTCTCAAAGCAGCCTCAATTGAGACATTTTGAAAATTATCCCAGGTCGACAGTGCCATATAGTGTTGCCAAAAAGTGTTCAGAATTGCTCGACATGGCCCAAACTTGCCTGAAAAAATTGCTCAAAATTGCTCGAAATGACCCAAGCTGGCCCGAAGAAATTGCTCAAAACTGCTCAAGATGTCTCAAAACTGCTCAAAATTGCTCAAAATGCCTCAAAATGTCTCAAAACTGCTCAAAACTGCTCAAAATGTCTCAAAGTGTCTCAAAGTGTCTCAAAATGGGCCAACAAGTTTGTAAAGGGGTGATGTGCNAAGGGGTGATGTGCTTGCATTTACAGGTGCGAAAGTTGTCATTACTTGGCAGTGCTGTTGCCGGTGTCTATCGTAGCATGTCGTTGCATGGGCTTAAGGTCAGTGTCAGTTGCGCCGAGGTCAT
>BGPT01002651.1:62952-73408 GCA_003297045.1 Symbiodinium sp. clade C Y103
CGGTCCCCAAACGGTGCCATTTTCATGCCAATCAGACCATGGCAATAACGACAACCAGATGACATAGGATTAAGCGACATCCAGCAGGCACCAAAAAAATGCCCTTGGCATCCCTGGCAGCCCAGTTTGTTCTCAATACTCACCTGATGACATTGGAATTAATGGTTCCCCCTTTGGATCAATTCCATCGGTGCCCAGCCAACGCCTTTTCCCATCACAACAGTTTCGTGTGCTGATGGTTTGCCCATGACAACAACCGCCTGCTTACTACGCAAGTGAAGTCCAAGATTTTCCCTCAAAGTGCCTTGGTCAAGATTTTTAGGGCGCAGTAAGCAGGGACATCTCTTCTTACCATTTATTCCTTACTATGGCCGTCTGGCAATTCAAATCCTAGCATAAGTTGCATATATTTCCAAAAAGCTGCGCCTAATGACTTAGGAAATGTCCAATGTTTTTTTAATGAACATGTCCTATGTCATCTCATTCTGTTCCCCCAATGTGCCAGGAAGTAAATGTTGCATTCCCAGCATTCTGCAGGTTTTTTTTGGGTTCTGGCAAAGAAGGTTCACACCTTCTTTTGTTTCTTTTCTTTTTCTGCAAAATGTGATGACATAGGATTACAAGAGCCAGCCCGGCCTGTGTCATATACATCGAAACGAAAATGCTTAAAGGATGTTTGCTCATGACTTAGGAATCAAAAATTTGGGGGTATGTCCGACAAGTCCTAAGTCATCTGGGGGTATTATATATATATATATATGTATATGTATATAAATAAATAAATGATAGCCCCCCCCCACCCGCTGAGACCTACCATGTTTACGTTTTCACTGGTATTTACGGTGTTTTTTGTCTATTTTGTAGTAAAAGAATGGCATCATAGTTTGAAGTGATTTTCAGGATTTGTACATTCGACTCTGATGATGTGGGAGATAATATGTGTTGATATGAGGATACGTTTTGCTGGTATTTGCAGTGCTTTTGAACACTTTACGGTGATCTTAGCAAATGGTTTTAGCTGAGTGATAAAAAAATAGGTCACGTCGCTGTGGTGAAATGCAAATTTTCAGGTTTACACTGTTTTTTAGAATGTTTTTGTTGTTTTTGCATGTATCTAATTATATATATATATATCTACATATATATGAGAATCTGAAATTGTATGCGCCTTTAGTATACCCTTTTATATACCATGAGTATATCTTCAGTATGTCTTTGATATACCTTTAATGTACCATTTAATGTACCTTTGATATTCCATTTCGTTTACCTTTAGTATACCATTTCATATACCATGAATATGCATTTGGTGTACTTTCAGTATATCTTCAAGAATATCTTTAGTATACCTCCAACAAACCTTTTCAGCGGCATCTAAATACACCTTCAATATACATTTAGTTTACCTTTTGGTCATAAAAATACAGGTCTCCATTGCAACAAAGGGATACCCAAGATACATGTGAGCTTTACCACAAGCCTCAGAGAAACAGATGTATGGTGCCAGTAAATGAATTTACCATGCTGACTCCTTAATCTCACAATGCACAACATGAAACAAAACATACTCTCTGAACATGTATTGCTACACTTTTTCTTTTGGATATTTTTTGATGGAGTAGAGGCAACAGAGTGAGAATAATGTTTTGATCAGCCATATTCATATACAATGAATATACTTTCATCCTGGCTTCAATATGCCTTTAATATACCTTTCATTGACGATAAACATACCTTTAATAAACCTTTAGCATGCCTTTAGTGGACCTTCAATATACCTTTTAAAATACCATCTACTACACCTTTAATAGACTATTTAATATACCTTTGGCGTACCAGTAGATACATGATTAATGTACCTCTAATATACCCTTTAATTGACCCTGCAACTGACCGTTCAAGTCCCTTAAATATACCTTTAGCATACCTAAATATACCTTGAATACATATATCTTCAATATACCAGCTAACATACTTTCTAAAAAACAATTCAGTTTATCTTTAGTATACCATTCAATCTATAGTTAATATACCTTTGGTTTACCTGCAATATACCTGGAATATACCGTTCTAATTAATCCATTTTATTGACCATGCAGTTAGCTTTACAATATCCTTCATATCCTACCTATTGCACCTTCAAAATGCCATCTAATATACCTTTAGTACAGCCTAATATATCATTTTGGCAAAGAAATTATCTTTAATATACCTCTCGGACACCTCTACAACCCCAAAATAGCTTTTCGAAGGAAGTTTAGAAGTCAAACTTCCGACAATATGGACAGATGGAAAAGCCAAGATGGGAAGAGCCAGAGAAGAGAGAAGCTCAGACAGGGAGAAAGNAGTTTAGAAGTCAAACTTCCGACAATATGGACAGATGGAAAAGCCAAGATGGGAAGAGCCAGAGAAGAGAGAAGCTCAGACAGGGAGAAAGTCAGAAGAAAGAAGATCAGAGAGGAGAAAGTCAAAGAGAGAAGATGCAGGTGCGCGAAAAGGTAGGAAAGTCGCGAAACGCTGTGTTTTTCCAATGTCTTGTGGCTCCGGAGGGTCGACAAGTAGGCTCGCTAAAGCGGCGGGTGCGGAGCCATCTGGGCAGATGAGAGATGAAAAAATGCACGCCGTTGTGGCGCGAAACACATTTGGAAGTAAGAAGTGTTAAAAACTGACGGTCTTGGCGCACTTTTGGAAGTTGAGATGTGGAAAAAAGTGCACGCCGTTGTGGCGCGAAGCACATTTGGAAGTAAAAAGTGTCAAACCACACCATTCTCGGAGCACTTTTGGAAATTGAGATCTTGAAAAAGTGCACGCCGTTGTGGCGCGAAGCACATTTGGAAGTCACAATGTTAAAAGCACCACACATTTGGAGCACTTTTGGATGTTCAGGCCTCGTTTTGTGTGGCAGGCGCAAGGGATTCTGCCTTGTCAAAAATGAGCTACACACGTGGGTCTTGTGGCATTTTCAAAAACGATGGCAGGCGTGGGACATTTGAAGACGATCTGCAAAGATGCATTTCGCGTGGCAGGCGCAGTACAAGAGACATATTGATCAGACATGTTCAGAGGTCAGGGGCCTGATTTCCTGAGAGGGGTTGCATTCCCGAGTATCAGATCTTCAGGTTTGCTACGGTGATTTTGAGTGACAGGTGCAGCACTTCGTATGACCTGGCTTCACTTTTTCATGGCAGGCGCATTACTTTAGAGACATGGCATGGAAAAATCGCAAAACTGGCACGAGGCCGTCAGGGCTGCACTCATCTTTCCAATTTTGAAGGAAGCCTCGCGGAATTGCTTCGTTTTTGATGTTGTCAACTTAAAAAATTGAGGAAGTCTTGCAGACTTGCTTCGTTTCGAAAAGTTACGCTACACTACGTTGCACTACACTACAGTCAACTACAACTACAACATACTACACCCACAGCAACAACCACAACTACAACTACTACACTTACCACTACCACTACAACTACAACTACACTACAAACTACACCACACCACACTGCACTACACTGAAACCACACTACACTACACTTCACTACACTAGGCTAGACTACAGCAAGAACTTCAACTACACCTACAGCCACAAACGCAACTACAACTACAACTACCACGACAACAATCATTACAACTACAACTACAACCACAACAACTAGAACTACAACAACTACAACTACACCTGCAACTACATGACAGCTACAACTACAACAGCTACAACAACTACAACAACTACAACTTCAACAGCTACAGCAACTACAACTACAACCACAATAACCACTACAACTACCACTGCACTACACTGCACTGCACTTCAACTACAACTACAACTACACTACAATTACAACCACAAGTACATCTACAACTACAACTACAACCACAACTGCAACTACACTACATTACAACTACACTGCGCTGCCTCCAACCACTTGTCGGTCCATCAGTGGGCTCGCTCTGCCATCCATTATTCACAGCAACCAACCTCTCCTATAGGTTTACTATCTTTGAAACTTCCGCCACCGCCTTGTGCAGTACTACTGATATTTTCTATTCAGTTTGCCTTTAAGAAACCTTGAATGAAAAAAAATATATATAGAGTTTACCATTTCATATACCATTAATCTTCCATTTGATATACCATTACTATATTATTCACGTTGCCTTTAGCAAAAAAAAACAAAACAAAAAAGACAACAATATGTTGAGACTCTTCGGGGAAAAACCAAAAAAAACAAGAAAACCAAAAAACACAAAAAAAACATGAGACTCTCTAGGAAGACCCCAAGGAAAACCTCGAGACAACCAGGAAGAAAAACAAGGGATGGCAGCCAAGAGTGTCCACATATTGTATGTATTTTTGTTTTCTCGATGTTTTTTTGTTTTTTTTCCCTTGGGGCCTTCCCAAAGAGTCTCAACATAGTTTTTTTTGTTTGTTTTGTTTCTTTTTGGTTTTCTCGAGTTTTTTGAATTGTTTCCTTGGGGCCTTCCTAGAGAGTATCAAGATATTGGCTTTGCTTTGCAAACATGTGTGGCATTGATGTGGGATAATAAAGTGGGTGATTCTCACTGATTGTAGTTATCAAGACATTATTCCTATTTGGAATCATATATGGAAGAGAAATATGTATGCACATATGTACATACAATGGCACCCCCCATTAATATACTAGTCATTTTTGACACCAAGTTGCAAAGCTCTCTAAATAGCCCAGAAACGCTGCAAATACCAGTAAACAGGACAAAAAGGTAGGTCTCAGGGGGGTGTAGTATATATATATATGTATGTATGTATGGATATCATCAATACATGTATGTAGCATCAATACATGTATTCAATATATCATCAAAAAACATACATACATCTATGTATGCATACATCTATATATGCATCATCAAAAAATAGGATATATATATATATACATGTCATCAATATATCTATATCTCTATATACATATATATATATATGCAGTGTGTATATATATATATATATACCGCCAATACTGGCCAATACATGAATATACGTGTATTTGTGTATATATATATATATATATGTATGATCATCATCATCATCATCATCATCATCATCAATAATGTATATAATATGTACATAGTCAATATATAGTAATATATATATTTTACATATCATAGTGTATTGCTCGTATCATTGTTTATATGTATCTATACCTGGAAAACCAAAAGCCCAACATTTTCTGGTCGTCATGCGAAAGAAAGGAATGTTTGTTTTTTTTCTGCCAATAAAATTATGTTTCTCGTAATGGCCAAAAAAAGTCAAATCGAAAACACATTGCCGGCATACCCGTAGCAAAACCACATTGTTTAAACATTTTCCTAAGGAAAAGGAACAAAAAAAAGAAGGCAACTCTCAAACAGACGCTCCAGATGATCAAAGCCGTAATGGCCGCCCCCAAAAAAACCAGGCCGTTTAAACAGAACAAGAATTGCACTGTGGCTTTCCAGATAGAGGCCTTTCCTTCTTGTCTGCAAAAAGTCTGGTGTGATCTGGTTTGACGTATCACCTTTACGGCCTTCTGAACGAAACCAATGCAACTGCGGAGCAGCATCCACCGGAACGTAGCCCGCAGGGATCACATCTGGATCAGCACATTCCTTCGACGGAGTCATGGGACCATGGCAGAACTTCACAGCTGCATGGCTTGAGAGTTCCGCAGACTATGGTCTCAGCGAAATCTATGCTCCATATCAAGGATCTAGAATACGAAACGTGGATATAACAATTATATGACCCCAATTATTTGGCAGTACAGACATTTGACAACCACTTGAGGCCACACATGATTATCACAATATCTATATAGATATATATATATATATATGTATATGTCTATGGGAATGTCAATACCTATTTGATCTATGGTAGACTATACATCTATTACCATCTCAGATCCCTGAACATCTAAAACCTGGGACAAGGTCGCAAGATATGCATCTTTGCATCACTAGTTGAGCGCAAGGATCCCTCATGTCTGTCAGAAAGAGTATCATGATTCTGCAGGCAGATTCATATTTTTTTCCCTTTCATACCACTCACTCCCCAAGACACCATGGTGGATGATGGTGGATGTAGGGGATGAAACTATATACCTAATTTGGGACCATCCAGTCATACGACAAACTCATGCCACTGAGAGTGATGCCTATCTCCAACACCATGGAGCTGTTATGAATAGGATCATCAACCATTTCTAGATGATTCTCCACTTCGAAGTTCCTTTTATTGTGGGTAAAACAATGATAAACCACGCATTTGGGAATGGATCATATCACCTTATGGTGAAATTGGGGATGGTGCAGATGGCTTTGTTTTGCCAACATTGTTCAGGATTTTCCAGCCGTGAACTGCGTCGCGTTTGCTGTGCCCGTTGTTCTGCGTCGCGTTGAGGTCTCCTCGATGACACATTCTGGAAGCTCCCCCTGGAGGCCTAGCGGTCAATGGATTGGTTTCATGGAACATCTACGGGAAACGCTCGAAACTATCGGTTTTAAGTTGGTTTAAACATTATAATTAGAAACTATGGCTGATTGAATGGATTAAAATTGATTCACTAGATTGTTTTCAAAATTTAACCATGGAAATTATGGTTTCTATATTGATCTACTATAACATGGTTTGGGCAATATATGTATATAAGATGTTCATGTAGGTTGTACTTGTATTTTCAGGTTTCAGCAAGGGGAATGTTAGTTACCCAACAAGTGAAACCAAAACCGGTAAGCGAGCGGGCAAGCTACCTTTTCACTCGATCCGCAANATGTGCAAATACACCCCCCTCAGGTGAGCCAAAGTAGCGAGGCTGGCCCCTTTACCAGGGCACGATGTTGACCATCGGCCTTCACTACAGTGACACTATCTTACATGAGGGAAAAACACCAGCATGCGAATTTTGAAACAAAAAGCCATCAAGTGCTCTCTACAATCGTACACCTAGCGACCTCGCCATTGCTGCCACTCTGCTCTGCCGTGGTAGTACACCTTTTGGTACCAACGGCCATCCCATTTCTCCCATTCACCCGTCTCGTAGTATTCTGCCGGATGAGGTGTCTGCGCAGGGCGCGGCGGAGGATCTTGCCGGGGACGTGCACTTGATGAAGATGAGGATTTTGCTACATCCCAACTTCTAGCCCGTTGCCACGATGGGCACGGAGAAAACCTACATCGTGGCTGGCTAGCAGCAGGCCCTTCAGCTTTGCGCTTGGCTTCTTCAAGATTTCTCTGCTTAGCCTTTGCACTTTGTTGGATCTTGTCCTGGATGTTCTTTCTGAAGACCGGCTCATTGAGACCTTTCAGTTCTTGAAGCTGCTCATCAAAATGATCAATCTGGATGCGTTCCACACCATAATTGGTTGTCAACAAATTGTGACTTGGGTTCCTTTGCAAGTAGTCCTTGTACTCCTCCAGTGAGTAGACCTCAGTCCTGAACATCACCAACCACAGCTCCCCAATGTATCGGAATCTGTCCGGCAACATGTTGACCCTGGGCAGATCAATGTACACCAGTCTGGCCGACATGTGTTCGAGCTGGCTGTTCTGTGAGTTTCCAAGTCGTACCTGAACCCTGTCACGATCCGGTTTGGGGAGATGACATTTTGCGAAGCGCTCACAGTCGTATTCATTCTCACCCTCGTTCAAGACAGTCTCAGTGAACACTGTGTCCATTGTAAAACGATCCAAAACAGATGTGTATCCCAAATCCAATGCCTTTTCCAGTCTGCCTCTTGCACGCTTGAGCAATTCGGCTTCTGGACTTCTGCTGCCGCGATCTTGCGGGTCGGTCACTCCAAGTCCTGCCAATTGTTCCCTCGTCAGCTGTTTCAAGAAGTCTCCACGGAAATCATACCTAAGTCCAAGGTTTCTGATTGCCTCTTTGCGTCGTTCTGCAATCTTGGCCCGTTGAGCTTGTGTGGGTTCGAGAACCAGTCCACAACCATCACACTCAACTTGACCAGCAAAAACCTGTGCACAACATCTTTTACAGCTGTAGGATTCAATCTTTGTTGCAGTTCTTGGCTCTGGTGCAACACTCTCTGCCTTTGCCTTTGGTGGCGGTGGTGCAGGCTGTGTTGCTTGCTGCTTTGCCTTTGACGGGCTCCCTGGTGGTGTTTTCGATTTCTGCTCCAAGATCTTGACCGGTGGTTGAGCTGCAGGCACAGCTTTGGGCTCGCCAGCTACGGCAGCCTTATTCTGTGGAGGCGGCCCAGCCGGTGGCGATGGGACAGATGTTGGAGCTTTTGCTTTTGGAGGCTCAGCGGCTTTTGGCACTTCAGCTTTGGGAGGTTGTTCTTGACCAGGCTTCTTTGCCGCATACGCCGGTGGTGGCGGTTTGATCTTCATTGGAGAAGACCCAAATGTTGGAGCGACATAGTCTGAGGCTGATGCTGCTGTTGCTGGCGCAGAGGATTGGGCAAAGGTTTGACTCTTGCCTTCAATCTTCTGCACAATCTTACCAACTTTTCCACCAGCCTTTGCACCTTCACCTGAGCTCTTGGCTGTTGCCTGTTCAACGTCCTTTCGCTGGAAGAGCATCTTTTTGTTCACCGTGTCCTCAATCGAAATGATGAACTTCGGGTCAATCTCATCCTTGGTGAGGATTCCATCTGATGCAGTGCGGAAGAACACAACTCCACCTTGGACTGCTTCACGCATTGCAACCCGAATTTCAATTGGTGCACCGGCCCGAAGACCTGACTTGTACTCAGCCTCCACGTTTGTCAGCAAAGTAGCTGTGTGCACGGCCGGATGCAACTTTTGATCCACCTCCAGGGATAAAACCATCATCGAGGATTGATTTCCAATTCCCTCGTCCAGTGCGATGATAAATGACACCAGGGACCTGATTTCCTGCAGTCACGGGCATTCCTGTTACGGAAGCCTTCATGACCGCATCTGCTCCGGTCGCTGCATAAATCATGACCGCATTGAACATATCGGGCGCAGCAGCTTTCTTCATAGCCCTTTCTGAGTTACCTTGCACGGCACGAATTTTAAACGGCCAATAGGCTAACCCTTTACGGGTAGCCGTCTGCAAACCAGCGGCACATTTGAATTCAAATCTTGCTTTGTTGTCATGATACAAGAGTGCCACTAGTTCTTCGACGCGAGGAGGATTCACTTTCTTGGGCAGCATTTTGCAGTACTGTTCCATGAAGTCCTCCAGGTCAAGCCACATGCCATCATCAAACTTGGAGACATCTCGGCCAGGCTGACCTCGCGTCACTGCATTGACCTTCGTGCGGTGGTCCGCAAGTCGAACGGGGAACTGCAAGTCCTCCGCTCCGGACATCTCCCAGCAAGTTCGGGTGACCATCTCGTACGGATGCTGCTCAACGACAACGTGTTCCACCACCTCGCCCTTGACGTTCTCCTCCATGGTGAACCTCTATGAGGGTACCTGTCCAATGGTGAATTTTGGAGTCACGGTACCTTCAATCACATTCTCAGGGGCGGGCATGCCTGCAACGGCTGCCTTCGGTGGTGCTCCGCTGGATGATGAGGATGCCGCAGCTGCTGAAATGCTGGGCTGACCTATGACGGTCGCCTTTGACTCCGGAGCTGCATGAGAAGCTTTGGCTTTTCCCACTCTACCCGGGAGTATAAGTAAACCTAGTTGTAGTAAGGTCCCCAACAGATCGTCGTCATCTTGGCAAGCAAAGTCTGGGGGACGGTCCCTGATCTCTTCGGCCGTGAACTCGGATGCCTCGGCTGCATACTCGGTCGGTTTGCTAACTTTGACGTATGCATCCCTGACCATATTCTGCTGAATCGACTCCGGCATCTCGTCCTTGCGAGGAATGACATCCCGAAAGATGCAATCCTCATTTGGCCTGACGGGCTTCAATCTAGCCATCTCGATTTGCGGCTTCAAGATGTCCGTCACGTGCAGCAAATGGAACATTGAATTGTAATATTCTAACATTTGCCGACGGTTGAATTCAGATTCACTCGCATTATAAAGGTCACGCAACTCAAGGCTTGGGGGCAACACGCAGTTTCTGATCCACCTGATCCTGTCGTTGGTGGGTGCCAATTCAGAATGAAACCACGTTTTGAAGTTGCCCATCCAGTGAGTGAACACCATACCAAGGCCATAAACCATTTCATCTGGCTCGCCCACGACGGCAGCCTGATCAACACCAAGGGCCATGAGTTGGTCGTTCCACCAGGTCATATGACGTTTGCAGTCAGCCATGAGTTGATGGTAATCGCCTTCAGGAGCATCTTGACCCCACATGGGCAAGGGCTCTATGCCCTGCCGTCCGCAGAGTTCATTTCCACTCCAGACGATGACAGAAATCACACGAAGATGTGAACCGTATTGAGGACCGAACTTTGCCATGAGGTCTTTCACAGTCTGGATGTTCCTCTTTACGATCTGCTGGAGGTCCTTGCCCCATAGCATCTCATGTGCGAACTCCAGCACCACGC
>BGPT01002652.1:9989-22799 GCA_003297045.1 Symbiodinium sp. clade C Y103
GATGGATAGATGGATAGATGGATAGATGGATAGATGGATAGATGGATAGATGGATAGATGGATAGATGGATAGATGGATAGATAGATAGATGGATAGATGGATAGATGGATAGATGGATAGATGGATAGATCGATAGATGGATAGATGGATAGATGGATAGATGGATAGATAGATAGATGGATAGATGGATAGATCGATAGATGGATAGATGGATAGATAGATAGATGGATAGATGGATAGATGGATAGATGGATAGATAGTAGGTGGCTAATTGGGTTCCCCTTTGTTTCAGGAAAGGTGTTCAACATTGTTCAAGCAAGATGGGATTTCTGATTTTGGAGGTTCGGAAGATGATCCTCCTGAAACCAGCCAGATACACATAGCAAGTCTGGGAATGTGGGCCTGGTTCATTGATATGGCAGACCCTGGAGATTGAAGTTGTGTTTGATTCTGGGTGGTCCCCTCGTTTTCAAGGGTCAATTTTTCTACTAACGGTATGCAAACCTTGCGTGCTGATAGGCTAAATCAACAAGTTTCTCCTTGTTTTCCCATGACCTGTTTTTGGAGTTACCCTCTGGTTATTTAACATAGCCATGGAAAATCCCCGAACTAAATGGAGGTTTCTAGCTGGGAAATCATCCAAAATTAGCCAGCTATTTCATGGCTATATTAAATAACCACAGTGTACTCCATGTTCCACCCCAGTTTTCTCCTACAAAACTTCACGGTGCACCCAAGGCTTTTGCTGCAGATCATGAGGGAAACCGATGCTGACAGCCCGGAGCCCTGTGGAGCCCCGATGGTGCAAACGCTTACGTCGTGAATCACAATGTATAAATGGTAGGTAGTAAGGGAATTAGTCTCAGATGAAGGGTGTTATCGTCATGTTGGTCAATTGCTCTAGTTTAGCAAAGTTCGGTTTCTCAATTCTGCAGAATGGGGAATGAATTGGATCTTGATTTTATGATTTTACATCACCAAAGACATCCAAAGACCATCAACGGCCCGCAGGGAAAGCAAAGTGTCAACCGTCCTTCGGCTTTGGCTGATTGGGTGTGTCCAAAACTAGGGCACCCCAAAGCCCAATGGTTTGTCATCATTTTACCAGAACCGCAATTGGGGGCATCCCCCATACTGAGACACACCACCAACTCAGACAGTTTGAGACTCTGTGGCATACCGTATTGCCATTTGCCAGTGGCACAGCCCGAGGCAACGGCAAGCTGGATTTTTCCGAGTTTTTGCCTCTCGGCCTTCCTAGAATTGGTCTCAGGGAGGATTTAGACCCCCGATGTTTGGGTAAAAGCCATGGTCTCATTGCAGGTTTTTTTTAAAGTTGCATTAGTCCATTGATACCGTGTCATTTTGTTGGTTGAATTCGGCATTTTGATGAGTCCCCAGTGTTGATGGACAAAATACGCCTTCGACTTGGTGGAAACAAATCCGTTTTTCAATGTTTTTCACAAGTTGCTGGAAAGTTCAGGTGACGAAGTGGAGAGCAAGAGAGAGAAAGAAAGAAAGAAACAGAGAGAGAGAGAGAACGCAAGTGCAGGATGACTTCTCCTGTTCTATGTTGATCCATTTCCGTCCTTATCAGATCATATCATGGACTTGTGGGCTTCATTGAGCCAATGCAGATCGAAATCCCAACAATGACCATTTCCAATTTCAAAAGAAGGATTCCTTTCTCCCCCTTGAAATTCCATGAAATTCCCATGTGCATTTCCAGCATGGCCCATGAATTCTTAAGGGGAACATCACTTGCCAAAACCTATGACTACTTGAGTTAAAATAATTGAAAACATCCGGATCCCCCCTACCCAACACATTTCGGCCACTACTGGTATCAACATGTGTAAACCCTCCAACTCGTTCGTTCAATACGTTGATCAGTTTAGTCTTACCAATTGTAATGGAAGATTCAGTAGTTATCCATCCAATTTCCGTCATTGATGATATCTGTGGCACTACTTACTAACAGCATCTAGCAGCTCACACTCTGGTAATTGAGCATAGAAATGGAGAATTGCCCCTTAGGTTCGATGCTTTACTGTGTTAAACATGGTAATGTTCCATGGCAACTCTACAAGATTACCACAGGGTAGCCTTGTTACGTACTAACCATGACTGACCACCTGGAAAAATTTGGTCACCCATAGGCAGCTGATGCGCACCGTGGAAGATCTAGAACAACTGACTCAACTTCAGAAGGCGCTACGGTGCCGTGGGCGGCTGAGGGACGGAGTCCCGAGTCGTGCTTGTTTTTTGTTTGGCCGTGTTTTGTCTGAATCCTCAAGTCATAAGTGGTTTTCCATGTTTTGGTTTTGATGGTGGATTTTGAATGATTTGGATGTTTTTCAGCTATGAACTATTTTGGAACCTTGTTTTTGCCAGAAGGGAATTCCCAGATTTGGATCATCATGTCCTCCTTAGATGCTGATGTGAAGTGGCTGTCATTCATTTGAAAGGTCAGCATGGAGACAAAAAAATAGCGATGTTTACGTATTGATAGCCTGGCAAAATCAAAACACGTGTTAAGAATTATGAAAAATGTTTATTGTTACTCACATAATCATCATAATCCGCTAGAACTATAGTAGATAACTTGCGTTGTTTCAAAATTCCCCGGGGCCCTCAAAGGGTGTCCCAACTGTGTGCAACATCGAGGAGCGCGGGATGATTGAAGAGACACGCTTCACGAGCAATGAAGTGAGTCACTGGGGCAATTGCTTTGTGTGTATATCCAGCGGTAGGGTAACATGGGGAATGTCATAGAATGTGGATGGTAAAATGAATTAATCTAATAAGTTATTTGTTTTTATTAGTCATATATACGTATAGTTATTGCATGTACATTTGCCAGTACGTTTTTAGGTATACGTTTACATACAATATGTAATTTTTAGTGCTTACCCACCACTTATCTACTAATTTCGCTATAAGGTTGATAAATGGATTTATAAGTTAAGTGTTTGATGATGCTTAGTGTGGTTTTCTACTAGGGATCTACCCATGCAAGAAGTGTTGGAGGATTAATTAACCATCAAAAGTAGGGACTCAATGTTCAAACAATTGGAAATTAACCATCAGAATGTCAAACACAATGGATTTACCCACAAACAACCCAACATTAATATAGAGATGAACATCCATATATAGGTTCACCCACTAAAATGATCCACAAAAAACGTGGATCTTCGACGCCGTCTCAGTCTTAATTGGAGGATCAATAAACTCATGGGACCCCCAGCTGCCCACATCTCAGGTGAGTTCCGAAACATTTTCCTCGCGCCGTCCTCAGAGAAAATCGTTTTTTTAGCCGGGCAGATGGGATGCACCGTTCAGGTGGATGGATAAAGGGAACTTCCATCGTGGTGGTTAGAAACTTTCCAAGATTGGCCATGGATAAGCAGAAGCCTGCAGTATGTTGATGTTTTTGTATGGATGCCCTCATTTTTTCATACGTCTTTCATAGATACTTTCACAGTCTTGTATAGTTTCCAAAACATGATTTCAGTCAATGGATTGGTTCAAAGGAAGAATCTACAGGAAACCATGGATTTTCCCATGAAATATGGGGGGTTCCTGTAAATTTTCCTTTAAACCAATCCATTGATTCAGCATTTTCTTAGATCAGGCCGTCACGAAAGGCGAATCTCGGATGAACTTGGCGGACTTCAAGGAGCGGTCGCGGAGACTGGCAGCTGTAGCAATCCCAAAGATGATAGAAGTTGGAAAAATCCCACAACAAAATAGTGGTACATTACTTTTTGGCGCCAAACCCCACGTTTGACCACACCCCAAATGATATAATGATATATGATATGTTCCATCCCCCAAATGATTTAATGATATAATGATATAATGATATATGTTCCCTCACAACAACAGGTTCGTCACACCTCAGGATTGCAGTCATGCGATATCACACATGAAGGACCGGGAGGACCATGGCTCAAACCAGCCAATTGGCTGTTTGATTAACTCCCACTTATTTTCATAAGGGATCAAATCCGCCACCCCCTCTGAACAAATATGTTGAATGGTGTCTTAATGGCGTATTAACTTCCATTGGTCTTCATAAGGGATCAAATTCGCCAACCCCTCTGACCAAATATGTTGAATGGTTTATTAACTGATGATGCTTACGATGATAGTGAAGATGATGTTTGCGGCGATGATGATGGTGATGGTGATGATGATGATCATCATGATGAAGATGATGATCATGTCCCGTCCGGTCGATTTCCGGGGCGGTCAAACGTAGGGTTTGCAGCGTACTTTTTTAATCTTTTTGGTGGTTACTATAGAGTGATAATGATTGCCAGTTCTATTTCAGCATCCTTCACCCAACCCAACGATAGTTCAGGCATCCACTCGGACGATGGACGTGTTGAGAGTTAGCCACTGGAGAGAGTGAAGGAACTCTCATGCAGCATCACACACCACATGACTTCAAGAAAAGAATGCCGGAAATCCTTCGGAAATCTTCGAAAATCTCTTATGGTCAAAAAGTAATAAGAAGGGGCTTGAAGCAACGAAATAGCGCAGCAAAAGTCCTGGTTTCCATGCTTGTTGATGGCACAACCCAGGGACAATAGACAGATGTAGCCGAGCCTCAGGATGTGCATCACTTCAGGAAGGAGGTACTTTGTAGATCCACAATGGATGGTGTTCATGCATGTGCGACACCAAACATGCCAAAATGATGTCCAAAAATTCCAAAATTTTCGGAACTCACTTTAGAGCCCCAGTATAGTAGAATATATGGTTACAAGGAGGGCCCCCCAAGTTATAAGGTATGTTATAAGTTTCGCAAACCAGGTTATAAGTTGGGTTAACTATGGTTATAACTTGCATAACTCATGTTNCATTTGTTGCCTGCGGGCGTGGAGGCTGCAGCAGCTGCTCGCGCTGCGAGGCAAGAGGGAAGCCAAGCTGCACAGTTGCAATCCTTGATGGACCGCGCGCGGGAACCCGCAGGACCGCAAGCTGCCGCTTCGGTGTCTGCATCTCTGGCTTTGCCAGCTCCACCACAGCCTGTGAGCGGACATGTCGACTCCGCAGGCTTGGTTGGAGCGTCCACAGCTCCGGCAGAAGTGGTTCCGGTGAATAGTAGATCTGTGTCGCAAGTCGCGGCCCAGGAGCGGCAGGTGGCGGCGGACCCGCAGCAGCTGCAGTTGGATGAGGCTGTGGCATCGCTGGCAAACGCACATTATGGTGCTGCTTTAGATGCTGTGCCACCCGAGGAGACTGCGATGTTCAAGAAGCCGGCTGGGAAAGGAATGCGTAAGCCTGCAAGTGCCAAGAAGAAGGGCCCGATTGTGACGCATGGCAGACGCAAGACAGATAGCAAGAAAGAAAAGTGTGCCGAGCAGGCGGGATCAGTGGCCAAAGTTTTGAAGAAGCCTGCTGCGAGCAGTGCTTCGGCTGAGAGTCGGCGGCGCCGCCCGCAGGGCTGCTCGCGCTGCAGGGAGACCAGTGGATGCAGCCCATCTTGCTGGATAAGGCGTGGATATAAGCTGCAGCTCTGAGCGGCCCAAGAAATGAGATTTTGGATTCCGTCCGCCAGGGGAAAAAATTGCGGCCCTTTCCCAGATGTTAATTTGGTATTTGTTCTCAAACTATAGATTTATAAATCTATACATGTATAATACATAGATAGAGAACTGGAATCATCTAATGTGTGGACATTAAGATAATTTATATCATTCGATTCTCTGCGGCTGTTTAACCATGCCTTTCCAACCCTTGCAGGGATTCCTGCAAATAGTCTTTTATAACCTCTTAGATTGCCTCTGGGTAGTCACCCAACCCTCCTTGGATTACCTGCGGGTACTCACCTCATCTCCTCTGATTACCTGTGGGTAGTCACCTATAACCTTCTTTGATTACCTGCGGGTAGTCACCCCTTGCCTCCGGGTAGTCACCCATGTTCCCCTACATTACCTGCGGGGTCTCTCCGGGCGCTGCCTTGGGGCACCCTGGTCAACCCACTGGTGACACACCGGGCGCTGCCTTGGGGCACCCTGGTCATGACACGCCAGGAGCTGAACAAGCGCTGAGCCGCCATGACTGGTTGCTTCGTTTGTCAAGATGCCGGACCTTGACTCAGTTTTCAAAATCTATACCCCCCTTGGATTACCTGCGGGTAGTCACCCCATCTCCTCTGATTACCTGTGGGTAGTCACCTATAACTCCCCTTGGATTACCTGCGGGTAGTCACCCCATCTCCTCTGATTACCTGTGGGTAGTCACCTAACTCCCCTTGAATTACCTGCGGGTAGTCACCCCATCTTCTCTGATTACCTGTGTGTAGTCACCCTAACCTTCTTTGATTACCTGTGGGTAGTCACCCCATCTCTGATTACCTGCGGGTAGTCACCCAACCTTCTTAGATTACCTGCGGGTAATCACCCATCCTTCCTTGGATTGCCTGCGGGTAGTCACCTTTTTAAAAAATTGATCGCCTGCGGGCAAGAGATTGCACGCAGTAAACCATGGTGGCAAAATGGATCTAACGTGTTTCAGTCAGCCAGTGGCGTAGCTGTACCTGTGGCTTCTTCGTATGTTTCTTTCAACTGTCCCTTTTGTTTTGCAGCCGTTTGAATCCTGTAGTGGGGGGGGGGGCCGCGCACTGAAGAGACCATGGCCGACGAGAAGGCCGGTTGATGGACAAACAAGCAAATACTGTCAACCTGATGTGTGCCTGGCCGGCATGAAAGTGGCCCCTTCGAATTATATAGAAATAAAAAATAATAAATAAATAAATAAATATATATATATATATATATGTGCACCGATAGATATATTTTAATGTTTCGATACACATGTCTTTGTTCTATGTTTTTAGATCATGGTGAATGCCACTGCCCGAATCCCTATAATATCCGTTTCCTTCCGGCGGCAGGTGGACAAGCGCTCATCGTCTCGCGAGACGTATGAGAGACCTCGTGGTCCCGACGAGGAGGTTCCAAAGCGGAATCGCAGCCGGTCACCTAGAGGAGCTGCTGAGGCAGCACCTGAAGGGAAAACAGACCCTGCACCTACAGGAGCTGCTGAGGCAGCACCTGAAGGGAAAACAGCCCCTGGGTCCAAGACCCCTGCGCCCAAAGCACCGGAGAACAAAGGCCCTAACCAGACCAAAAAAAGCAAACCCAAGCGGGATTTGCAGTGCTGGATTTGCAGACGCTGGATCACTGACAACCCTTGCAGCCGTGACCAGCATGAACGAAGTCTGTACTGTTTGACCAAGCGGTACATGTGGCAAGGCTATTCTGAGGGTGACGCTGGCAAGATGGCTGAGGCCTATATTGCTTCCTTGTGGGATAAGGGCTCTCAGAGGCATCAGTGGGCTGAGCAACCTCCTGAGCCGCACGGCAAACCACAGAGGGACACCAGNTGAGGCCTATATTGCTTCCTTGTGGGATAAGGGCTCTCAGAGGCATCAGTGGGCTGAGCAACCTCCTGAGCCGCACGGCAAACCACAGAGGGACACCAGAAGCAAGTTTCTCTGCATTTGGTGTTTGAAGCGTCTCTACGGGTGCTCAGAAACAGTCTTTTTGCATGTTTCTTTACGATATATTCTTAACTGGTACACCAATTGTCATCCTAGAAGCTAGGTTCTCTTATTATTGTACCATGGCTTGAAGTATCCTTTCATGCCGGCTAAACAAAATCTCGTTGGCAGTGAGCAAGAAATGTATCCTCACATAGCTCACTGACACAACACTGATGGTTGCACAGGCTGGATAGAGATGCTTGAAATCTTGAGTGCCAAGCATTGCTCTGTCTGCAGATAGTGATTTCAAAGCGGGATGAATTCATTACTTGTCTTGTCAGCTTAGCTGCTGACAAGTCTAGTGGTACTATGAATAAAATCAAAATATTAGAAAATCTACCAGCTCTGATGCAATCGCTGCTATGAAACTATACTTTAGACCCGCTTGAAACCGCTCGGTAGCTTAAATTGCAGGACGCTTTTAGCTTCTTTTTGCAGGATGCTCTCAGCTCCTATTATTGCAGGAGCCTGCGGCTCCTTTTGTTTTTTTGCGGGTTGTGTGGCAGGATGCCTTATGGCTCCTATCATCATCAAATGCAGTTGCTCATTGAGCCTTTTTTCATGGGGCTCTGGTCTGTGATTTTTTTCGAGTTGACTTATGAGTCTGGCTGTCTGGACATCTGACACACGGAGAAACGACTATCAAGTCTGCGTATCATTGATGCTACCATGACATGTTTTCTCAAAGAAGTAGAAATCCACAATTTGTTCGTTTCTACATATATGTAAGATGACTGGCTTGGCCGGAGGATATTCCAAAGCTTCCGGCTTGGAGTCCAGACCTCGTGGCATGGTCGTTCGTTGACTTTCCCGTTTTGATCATGTAAATCAGTGATTATGCTGTGGGGGGCTGCTTGGTCGCCAGCTGTTTTCTGAAATGTTAATCATTGGGTTGCAAAATTTTTGTTGGCCCGCTATCAGGACAACTTGCCAGTCGTAGCTGTAGCTAATGCCACGTCTGTGTTGAACTTGTTTTGCGTGGCCTCATGCAAGTGCATTGGATAAAATATTTTTACCTTACCTAATAAAAATAATTTCGTTCAACTTTCTTTGCTCCACAACATCGACCATTCAAGACGCAATGCCTGTGCAGGTATTCAATGATTTGATCTCGGAAATATACGACAGGGTGAAACAAACCATATACTAGATTCGTTTTTACCAGACAAAATTTGTTGAATAAAGAATATGTCTATGTGTGTGGCTTGCTGGTTAGATCAATATCACCAATGCTCTGACCATGGCAAGTCCCCCTGGAATTTCGCTGGCATGCTGGCTGAGCCATTCATTGCCAGTCTTAGGAATGGGCGTGAGATGCTGGCTAAGCACAACGCAATCCAAGAAAAAACAAGGCTGCGCAATGTGGTGCAGGCGTTGCTCTTTTTTGGGGATCTACGTTGAAATTTCGGGGATAGGTGATGAGTTACATCATAGTTGCGTGGTCACCTCCCCTTTCTTCCAGGATGCAATAATGTGCTCTCCAAGCACCTCTTGTAAATAGTATGCAGGAAGAATTCTTGCTCCTTTACTCAAGGTTTGTGTTTTATTCCCTGAAAAAAATTACTGAATTTGATTGTCTTGAGCCCATACGCGAAGCGCTGGGGCCACGTGAGTTCAAGCTGGGGTGCTGATTTTGAAGATGGCTCTGTCGCGTTCCAAAGCTATGGAGCCTTTTCCAAAGAGGAAACAGACGTGCAAAAAAGGAAACTTACACCCTACTACGTGCAGATCTTGGGACGAGAAGCCGTCTGAAAAAAAGAAAAAATTTGCTGATGATTACAAAAACCAAATCAAATTGGACAGAAGGGCTGCCTCTTTTTCTTTCCTTCATTGCCTTTGGTTTTCTTTTGGTGATAAACGCAGAATCAACGCAGAGCAGTCTCTCTACCAATGAATTCTTGACAAAATTTCAAACAACAACGAAAAACAATTTGATGTTCGCACTTGTTCACATTATTTTTGCGGCTGAGCAAAACAGGCCAGAGGAACTACCTGCATGGCCAGGCCGTCAGAGGAACTACCGACAATGCTGGTGCAAATCATGGCTGAATCTCAAAAAAGCCCGCATCTGCAGGTCATGTGTTGCTATTTTGATGTAGCAAAATCTTTCTTTCAGAGCGAAAAAGGAAATATGGCATAATCATTGGGTAACAGCAAGTGAAGCAAATCAATTTGATCCGGACAATGGCTTACCTTTTTCAAGCGTGACAGGCAGTGAGAGGAACTATCTGGGGTCAGACATATTCGAGGTAGTTATGGGCTAAACTATCCTGTTCTTCGCTTCTTGTGGACAAGCAGTCCCACGTAGGAATTCTTGTGGGCATTTTGGTTCTGCAAACATGTGGCAGATCCATGAGCCAACAGCAGTAGGTTCAAAATAAGAAACACCAGACTGAAGAATTTATTTGAAAAAAACGCTAGAGATTCTGCAAAGTCGACTACTCAATTGAGACGCCAAGATCGCAGCAGTTCCGTCGAACTGCTGAGATCTCCCAGGCGAAAAACTTTTTGCTTACAAATCAGCTACTGTTTTGTATCGGTGACTTCGCTGCAAAAAGTTGTTCAAGAGGTGAGATCGCAGCAGTTAAATATATGTGACAAAAACAAACGATTGTCTTTCGAAACATGATAAGTTTGGGTGAGCCCACGACTGATTGCTGCTGAATCTGTCCGATTTCCCGGATCAACATTGGGAATGCTTAGCTATTATAGTTGGGGATTTAATTTGAAACAAATGTCAGGGCATGTCACTGCCTACTGTTGGCTTGGTTACACATTAAACGACATTGCAAGTCACAAGGTGGTGGGTATTTATATGTCTTCTTTAGAAACAAGATGCAACACGGTGGTCAAATGGGTCAAATTGTTTTTTCAAAAATTCATGATCAACGATTCTGCTATATAGTCATGTTTTTCTGCAAAAAAAACAGACAATCAAGATGATAATGAAGTTACAGGTTGTCACATAGAATCCTCTGCCCAAAAGACCCGCACTAAACATATTTTCAGGACTGCAGTAGCTGTTAGAAGAATATTATTTCAAGTTTGTGTCCAAGCAATGATGAGAAACAGAATCACATAAAAGGTTCTATGCATCTACAGCCATGCATTCTTTCGTATCCCAAACGTTGTTGTTGTACGAAATAAACACATGTTCGTTGCAAGGGGCTGGACAACTTGACTGTTTTCAATTTGGGAGCACACGACGCGGCTGAAAGCTCAAGGAGAGAGTTTGATAGTAATGAAAATATGGGCACAAGAAATGGAAGCAGCAAGATAATTTGGCGCAAGAAGTTCAACAGGTACTTTCCTTTGTCTCCTTTTGTGGCACCAAAGCCACAAGTTTTGAAACCCGCCGCCACGCAGCCATGGCCGATCGCCGCGCGCTCTTGCATCTGACTCAGGGCCTTTTAGAGGTCTTACAGGAAGACGAGCAGCAGAACCAGCTGAGGGCTGCTGCTGCGGCTCAAGGGTGGGTGCCTATGATGATGCAACCCCAAGTGGCAATGCAGAAGCAGTGGCAACCCAGGCCCATGCAGAGGCCGCTTCGCATTATGCTTCTCTGTGTGCAGGATGCCTTAATATTGATTGGCTCCTTCGTGCAGGATGCTGTAAGCTCCTTTTTGCAGGATGCCTTTTGACTCCTTTGTGCAGGATGCTGTAAGCTCCTTCTTGCACACTGTCACGATCCATTGTTCTATTGTTGCAGTTTCTAGGCTAACCACTGCCAATGTCTGACTGTTTTCACTTCTTGATGTCTGGCTGTTTTCACTTGATTACAGGATGCCGTATACGACTCCTTTAAACTTGTTTCTGGAAGTCTGGCTCAGCTGCGCACTCATATCATTATGGCTGGGTCAGGGGACAACCTTCCACGGACTCATGAAAGTCGGATGGGCCACTTGTCTCATTTGGAAATTTACTTGTGCGTGCTTGTGGTCTGGTGTCCCTGACGCTTCAAAGTACCAGTACAAAGTGGAGTCGCAATATATTGTTGAGTCCGACTGGCAGAGGATCGATGACACAGATGATCCACAACCGGAAGCTGTGCTGATTTGGCTTGCCAACTACGAGGTCTACCGTTGTGGACGCAAAGACATCCTCTATGGCGACAGTGACATCTACTATGTGAAAAAACATTCAATCTACAAAGCTGATGGCCAATGGGCAGCTTGCATCGAAGCGTATGGTGTCTGGGAAAGGTTGAGATGTGGTCATTCATTTCCAGCTTGTGGATGATGGCCAAGCGCAGTGAAAAGTAGCTGCAGTGGGAGCAAACAACCTGCTTCACGTATCATATTTGAGTTTTGGAATCTTCTCTGGGATCCAGACCCGGTTGTCCTGCTGGTTGGAAAAAAGCAGCTTCCTAAAATTGTCCTTGGTTCAGCTCATGGTCAGTCACCACGGGTTTGCCTCAGTGGTCAGAAAACAAATTGTCGCAGATTATGATGAATTGGTGTGTTGCGGCTCCAGCTTTCAGTAGCCAAACGCATCGTTTGAAGTATTTTTGGAATCACAATAAGCTCCGCTACCAAAAATAAACATAAACTATATTTGTTCTAATCATGAACTCAATAAGACATCCTTCAAACAATTAGATCATGTCCATTGCAAAAGCCAGATTGCATTCTGATGGTCATCGATTCTTGCTCGATGTTACGGAGGCACAGGATGCCTTGGCTCCTTTTATTCAGGATGCCTTGGCTCCTTCGGAATTTCTGAGACTGATGCCTTTAATTCGATTTCAGCCTGCGCACATGTGAGAATGTTACCCATACGGACCCATAGATTTGAGATGTCACATCCAGAGAGCATATCATGCAAGGTTCTAGTGACATGTAAATGGAACACATAGAATGATGTGATGTCAAAAACAAATATCTAACCTTCAGGACCTTATTTGATGACTAAGCACCACAAAAAAAAAGTCCAACTCCCAAAAAGATGCAAAATGCTGTTTTTCAAACTCCGGAACCCATGCTTCAAACACCAAATGCAGAGAAATTTGCTTCCAGGGAGAAGACAAGCAGTCGGCCACGGCTGCTTTCCCGTGATAGCCGTGGCTATCATCAGTATGTGCCAGACCGTGGAGAGCGTCGCCGTCGGCGTANGGGGGGGGGCCGCGCACTGAAGAGACCATGGCCGACGAGAAGGCCGGTTGATGGACAAACAAGCAAATACTGTCAACCTGATGTGTGCCTGGCCAGCATGAAAGTGGCCCCTTCGAATTATATAGAAATAAAAAATA
>BGPT01002652.1:29472-68234 GCA_003297045.1 Symbiodinium sp. clade C Y103
AAAAAATTAAAACAACAAGAAAACAACACTATTATTGATTCTCATCGAAAAAACTTGCTTGAACATGCCTCAAAACGGATAGAAACAAGTTAGTTAAGTGATAACTTAGGTTATAACTTGCCTAACTTTAGTTATGTTAACTTAGTTATAACTTCCCTAAACCCATTTATATCATGTTATAACTTTGATAACATAGATANAACTTTAGTTATGTTAACTTAGTTATAACTTCCCTAAACCCATTTATATCATGTTATAACTTTGATAACATAGATATATCTTAGGGGCATCTCCTTGTAGGGGGCCTCACATTGTAGGTAAGCTACTTAATTCACCAACTGAGCCGGTTGGAACTGGGACACAACCTTATATCAAGAATTGGATTATACATGCTTTTTTTACCTCTGGTAAACTAAGATAACTATGGGAAAACACTATTTTAATAGGTAAATCATCGAACTAAATGGTCCATTTTCCATAGCTATGTTAGCTTACTGGAGGGCATACCACTGGTGAATTTTCCCATGGTTCTAATTCAACCACCGCTGGCAGAAACCGACCGCGTACGTTCCTTCTTGCAGTGCTTGAATGGCGAAAAGGCGCCGGGACTCAGAAGATCGATGGGGTCCAAACAACATTGGGATATATAATATATATGACTAGAACCACCCATCATTACGCCATTGTTGTGATTTAGCCAGATATGCCAGATATAAAGGGATACTTATGGACAACTAGGGTTTCAATCGGATTGTGATGGTAAGTTCCTGGAACCTCCAAAACCTCACAAAACGCAGAACTCTAGCCATGGTCGTTTCCCTACAGAGCATTTCAGATCGTTTGTGGCAACCAACAGTTATTTCTGAATCTTTGGGATTCCAGGTCAATTCCATTCCCCTAATATCAAATGCCCCACTAGACCCCCCTGACGTACTATTGGATCTATTATTTTTCAGGTCACCCATCAATATTAGAGGAATGGGAAAACTCCCCTTTTGGTTGCTTAAATGGGTCATCCTACTGGGTTTGTTCGGGATTTACAACGCATAAGAACGATATGTAGCAAGGACCCAGTGCGATTTTACAGGGATGGTATATGGATATGTGTCATGTCCCAGGTCTTATGGGGATTTAACCAACCATTGTGGTGATAAAATTGGATATGATCAACAGATATTACCCTCTGGTAAACTAACATAACTATGGAAAATCACCATTTTTAATAGGAAAATCCACTATTTCAATGGCCATTTTCAATAGCTATGTTAGTTTACCAGAGGGTAAAGGATATTCACTGGATGTGGATAACAACAATAGGTGTACCACCAACAGGTTTTTGGGATAGACCATAGAATTCCAGAATTTCACGGGGATGTACTGCAATAATATTATCAATGGATATGAACGGATAGTTAAGTGGATATTCACTGGATTTAGTATATTATTTGGGTAAACCTTGGTGATGTGGAATGCATCTGGATATGGCTAAATGGCATCTTAACAAATTATGAGCATACATATTATATATATATACATACACTGTATACATAATTATATATATACAGTATACGTATAGCCTGACGAAGATTAGCGTGACCCCCTTTGGGGTCGAGCCTCTCAGCTCCATGCCCCAGCTGCAAGTTTCAGCTATTTCCATGTCAGTGAAGGATTTCAAAACTCAGCCAGTAATTTCATCAATCCCTTATCATTGGTTGTTTTTGGCCTGGTTTTTGTCCCACCATTTTCCATGGCTTACTTGGAAGATCATCCCACTTAGTAATGCTCAGTAACTGGTGAACTAGGGTTGTTTTAGCCATTTATAGATGGGATAAGCCACAGATCGGGGACTTGCGATCACCAAGGTTTTCACCATTTACAAACTGGGATGATCCTCCAAGTACTTATTGAATCAGGTGGTTTACCCTCCGGTAATCAAACGTGGCAATGGAAAATCCACCATTTATAGATAATTTTCCCACTAAAGCCATCTAAGACCTCCATTGATAGAGGATTTTCCGGTGTCAGCCACGTTTGATGACACCAGAGGGTCGAACCTCATCGAATTGGTGACGTTCACCACCTGCGGAGCGGAGGATGATCCTTGAGGGCTCACTTGGCTCGCCTGCCGCGCAGGCCTTGAAAGCTCCAGCGGAGGATCTTCGCCAGCCGGGAAGCACAGGGACCTTTTTTTTCGGATTTGACCCAAAAGACATGGGATTTCCTGCAACTCACTTGGTCACTTGGTCGGATAACAGGTATTTAATTGGGGTCAATTGGGATGTATATATATATATATACTTATAGTTAGTCACTCTGGAGTAGATGGAATATGGAAATCTCAAAAAAAGAACACTAAAATGGGATTATTTTTGAAAATCCCATATTCTATCTACTTTAGGATGATTATATACATAAATGTAATGCATTGGAAGGTTCGAACCTTGCGCCACTGGGTTGATGGAGTAGGGGCACTTGCAAGTCCAGTGGCGAGGGCCATTACTCATTACTCCAGGGATGTTGGTAAACCGTTGTGCTTGGTTTGCTGATGGCCATCTTCAAGAATCTACCGCAATTCACGATCTATTCTTCAGGAACTGCGGAGAACTGAAAGCAGAATTTTCTTGGTTGGACGGTCTTCTGAGCCACAACCCCATCTATAAGTGATTGCAACTGAATTCTACATGTACCTCGGGTCTAACATGTTTTAATATTGTTTGCAGCGCATGTATCATAGGTCATTCAAAGTAAGGGTGTCACAACCAATGATGGTCATTGATGCGGGTTCACACTCGCAACTCAAGGGAGTGTACAGCCATGGATGATTCAGGTCCTAATCTGTCAGCCATTTTGGATTGCAACACATTTCTATTTCAGAATAACCATTCACTGCAAGTGGTTCTTCCTGCCCAAGAATTGATTGAAGCGAGCAAATACACAAAAAGCAAACAAATACACGTATTTTAAATTGACAAAGAACTGGTTTCCCGTCAACGATCATTCCAACCAGTCCATCCAGATATTTCTGCGAGCATATACCCTGTGGTTATTTGACATAGCCATGGAAAACGGCCCATTTGTAGATGATACAAAATGGTGATTTACCCCGTAAAGATAGTGGTTTTCTATGGCGAACTGTTAAATAACCATAGGGTACCCATGATTTTTTCCCCTCAAGGCAGAAGGCTGCGGAACAAGAGACGACGTGTGCATCTCAGGGCGAGGGTGTTACCAGCTGGCTGCGTACCATCTGGTGGCCCATGACCATATGTGCCCTGGTCAAAAGTTGGAATGTATATAATTTATATATATATATATACACACATGGTTTTGTCTCCAATTAGAATCAATTATTTATAGCAATTTCATGGTGATAATGAGGCTTAACCAATGGATTTAGAGGTACACTATTTTCGACAAACCCAGATATATATATATATATACATATATACATAATATACCCATATTAGGGGAATGGTCATACTTCAACTGCTGGGCTTGAGAATGACCATGCAAACCATTCTCGCTATGGGACGGCTCTGCCGCTCCTGCTGCTTGTGCTGCAGTCCTGGGCGTCATTCGATGGGAAGAGCTGGCACCCGTTCCAGTGGACCTGAGCCACCAAGAGCACGGACTTTGCCCTTGGTGCCAGCAAAGAAGCACAGTTTGGCAGCTGTCTAGAAATGGCCGACTGTGGATCAGGTGCACGAGATGGCCACGTTGCAAATGGGCCGGGCAATTCAGAGACCGTCCGTAGCTGTCGCCTTCGCAGCCAAAAAAGATTGAAAGAAGTGCCATCTCCAATTGTGGCTATTTTTTTTGCTGTCACCTCTGGAAAACGCCGTCATGAAAAATAAACGCCGCAGCTCAACAAAAATGCTGTCAATAAGATTGAAACAAGAGTCAATCTTAAATTACTGTACAAACATATTGCCAAATGGATGTATATACAATATACTTTGTGAACTTGCCGACTTGTGTGAAAAAACAACTTACATACATTATACCAGCGTTGGCCCCAAACAGATATAGGAAATATCGTATTTTCGCGGCCAAAGGTGATCATTTCGGCCAAGTGGGAGACAAGTGGAAAAGTATGCGGCCAGGAACGCAAGCCGGGAGACAGAGGCAAAATCATGCAAACAGGCAGCACCCCATACAGGCAAACCTGCTTGGGGAACAAAAACAAAAACACATATCACAGAACACATCACAAAGGGCATCACACAGCATAGCAAACAACACACAACACTGATCATCAGTTATGTGAAATATAAGCATTACCAGTAGTACCGCACAAGGCGGTGGCGGAAGTTTCAAACATAGGAAACCTATAGGAGAGGTTCGTTGCTGGGACTGAGGGATGGCAGAGCGAACCCACTTATGGACCGACAAGTGGTTGGAGGCAGCGCAGTGTAGTTGTAATGTAGTGTAGTTGCAGTTGTGGTTGTAGTTGTGGATGTAGTTGTGCTTGTAGTTGTAGCTGTAATGTAGTTGTAGTTGAAGTTGTATTTGTAGTGCAGTGTAGAGTAGTGTAGTTGTAGTGGTTAGTGTGGTTGTAGCTGTAGTTGTTGTAGTTGTAGTTGTAGTTGTAATTGTTGTAGTTGTTGTAGTTGTCGTAATTGTAGTTGTTGCAGTTGCACTAGTTGTTGTTGTTGTAGTTGTCAAGTTGTCATGGAATTGAAGTTGTAGTTGTAGTTGTTGTAGTTGTAGTTGTAATGGTAGTGGTTGTTCTGGTTGTAGTTGTTGTAGTTGTTGTAGTTGTAGTTGTCATTCAGTTAAAGTTGTAGTTGTAGTTGTTGTAGTTGTAGTTGTAGCAGTGTTAGTTGTAGTTGTAGTTGTCATGTAGTTAAAGTTGTTGTTGTTGTTGTTGTTGTAGTTGTAGTTGCTGTAGTTGCTGTAGTTGTTGTAGTTGTAGTTGTAGTGGCTGTTGTGGTGTAGTTGTTGTAGTTGTAGTAGTTGCAGTTGTAGTTGTAGTTGTAGTTATAGTGTAACATTCCGAAACGAAGCAAATCTGCGAGACTTCCTCCATTTTCCAAGTTGACAACATCAAAAACGAAGCAATTTTGCAAGGCTTCCTTCAAAAATGGAAAGTTGAGTGTGCAGCTGACGGCCTCGTACCAATGCGTTTTGCGATTTTTACCATGTCATGTGAACGTGAGGCCAGGTCCTGCGAAGTGCTGCACCTGTCACGCAAAATGATTTTGACAGACCTGAAGATCTTATGTTCCACAATGCAACCGCTTTCAGGAAATCAGCGCCCTGACCTCTTAGCATCTCTGCTTGAACTGTCTCTTGTATTGCGCCTGCCCAAAAATGCATCTTTGCAGATCCTTTTCAAATGTCCCACGCCTGCCATCATTTTTGAAAATGCTACAAAACCCACACGTTTAGCTCACTTTTGACAAGGTGCAGAATCCTTTGCGCCTGCCACGTAAAAGGACGTCTGGACGTCCAAAAGTGCTCCGAACATGTGGTGTTTTTAGCATTTTCACTTCCAAATGTGCTTCGCGCCACAACGCCGTGCACTTTTTCCACATCACAACTTCCAGAAGTGGTCCGAACATGTGGTGCTGTTAACATGCTCACTTCCGAATGTGCTTCGCGCCACAATGCCGTGCACTTTTTCCACATTGCAACTTCCAAAAGTGGTCCGAACATGTGGTGTTTTTACATTTTGACTTCCAAATGTGCTTCGTGCCACAACGGCGTGCAATTTTTCATCTCTCATCTGCCGACATGTCTCCGCACCCGCGGCTTTAGCGAGCCTACTTTTCGACCCTCCGGAGCCACAAGACATTGGAAAAACACAGTGTTTCGCGACTTTCCTACCTTTTCGCGCACCTAGATCTCTTCTCGTTTGACTATTCTTCCTACCATCTCATCTTCTCTCTTCTGACTTTCTTCATGGCTTTGCCTTTCCTGGCTGTGCTTTTCCATCTGTCCATATTGTCGGAAGTTAGATGACCACCGTCGCCACAGGCAATGCTTTGACAATGGAACAAATACCTACAAATACAACGCCGACTCTATATGGGGATGGGTCAACACCTATCATTGCCATATCTTGAGAACAAACATAATAAGGCTACTACTTTAGGGTACCGGCGGTACCAGGGTAATCCTTTCCCCCTAATACTAAACCCCCCCCCTAATAGTAAACACCCCGGGTAGTTTTTAGTATTAGGGGGGTATTTATTATTAGGGGGACCCGAATAGTAAGCGCCAGACCTTAATATTAAAAACTATTTTTCTCGATTTCAAAATCAATTAAATCTCAATTTAAAACGCAATTAATACGTTGCAAAAAATTGGATTTCGAAGCGGATCCCTAATAGTAAGCGCCAGACCTTAATACTAAAATTACTTGGATTCAGGGGACCCTAATACTAAGCACCCCGGGGTGAACTAGTTTTTAGTATTAGGGGGTAGAACCCACAAATGATAGGTTTATTTTTAAATTNTAAAAGTCAAATTGGCCAACCACAAATTTCCCAAAATTGGAGATGGACCCTAGTTTTTAGTATTTGGGGTACGTTTAGTAATAGGGGGAAGGGATTACTGACTCATAGCCATATGGTTAATTATCCAGTTGACTCGGATGCAGTGGAACAGGGCTTCACCTGGAAGACTTACAACATTGGTTCAGGGGTGAGTCATAAAAGGCTGCGTTGCCCCTCAAAATATTACCATTTGGTAAACTAACATAGCTATTAAAAATGGCCACAGAAATAGTTGATTTTCCCATTAATAGCATGGTGATTTTCCATACTTATATGTTAGTTTACCAGATCGTAATCAAAAAAACATTCGGAGGATCATCCCAGCTAGTATAGTACCTGGTTCGTGACCATAGTTGCACCGATTTATATAAATCAGATAACTCTGGCCAGGCTTATTCACCACTTTCTCAGTTGGATGATTCTCAAAGCAAGAATACTAGACATTGGGTCGCAGTACAGTATATATATATATATGCATATTTTGAGTCAAATGTCTATTGGCAATTTGAATGTCACGGTCAAATATCACTTAAGTTTTTGCTTGGACAGACCTTTTGCGGCTTGTTGGGGCAGTTGGGGTGAGAAATGGACGGGCTCTTCTGATTCATATGTTTGATGTTGTTTGTGTTGTTTCATGCATAGTAATACAGAAGTGAACCATCAATATTCTGGTTAGAGTTTATATACATTTTATTTCTATATACTTTGGGAGTTGCTATTAGTACCCATATCACCCTTCATGCCTCCCTACATATATCAATGGATAAGTCCCATGGGCTCCGATCTAAGGCATGAGTCGAAGTCTTGGAATGATTGGAAGGCCGCGGATGGAGGCGCAGAAGCGTTTGTAAGTTGTTGCGGGATTCGGTGGTGCTCCAGTGGCCCAGGGTCCCAGTGCCATGATCTAGACTTGAATTGCTCATATCGCGGTATGATAGTTCATCCATTCATTCACTGGATTAGTTTCAGGGAAAATTTACAGGAAACCCCTATATTTGATGGGAAAATCCATGGTTTCCTGTAAATTTTCCCATTAACCAATCCATCCATTCATAGTGTTTCTGCAAGGTTTCACATACCCACCTTTTTAGGGTTTCCGATTATTTTTGGATCATGGATGACCATTTAGACCATGGCATATTTGTCGGTTTATGTATCTCCACCTCACCGGTTTTACTTTGTAAATTGGTGGTTTGGACAAGGTGGGGCGCCCTAGTTCTTAAGTTGGATTATAATGGCCATTCACTATAGTCTATATAGTTATACCCCAAATATCCCCAAATAAAATGGATCTTACCTGGAAAAAACGGGTGCATTGTTTCCAGTTTTTTGCCCATATCCTCCTGGCATCTGTTGGAAACGTTGGGGTCGAGTTGGATCTCATCGGAATGATATAGACCTTTGGTGATTGGGCTATTCATAACCCCATTGATAGACGCATGGATCTAGGTAAATTATAACGACCTCACTGTGACCGAGCCCTGGCATATATGGTTAGTATAGGGAATCATCCCCAAATGGCCTTAATTCAAATTAGTGAATTATTATAATTTACCTAGAATGGATGTCCTTTTGCCACTTGGTGGTTGATGGGAAGTTTGAAAGGCACAAATCCCCATGCGGAGAATGAACACGCCATCGATCGACTCCAGAAGTTCTTCAGAAATTGTCCATGTTTGAGTTCTACACTCAATGGATTGGTTCCTGGGAAAATTTTAACCGGAACCCCCAATCAATTTCATGGGAAAATACCCATGGGTTTCCGGTGAAGATTTTCCCAACAAAACCAATCCAATGATACACTCAATGGAACTCACGAGGACCATGAAACCTGGAAACCCTAGCATCGACTTCAGAACCTGGCCCATAATTCTTGGTGGCGAGCTGCCAGCTTTTTCTTGCCGCCCAAAAAAATCCAAACTGCAACGCTTTCATTTGGGAAAACCGATGGCCGTGGGTGGCTTGGATATGATAAACCAATTTTATCCGTGAAGTTTGGAATTCATATCCCTGCTTGGTGCCCTGCTACCCTAAATGGCCATTTATAGAGGGGTCTACCCCACTACTTTTGGGATAACCACATCATTGAACGGATTGTTTTTTTTTTATCCCAGTATTGGTTCAAAACAAAATCACATATGAAAGACCCCCCAAAGAAAGGAGTACTTCTAGGTTTCCTACAGATTTTCCCCATCCACAGATTTCAGTATCTATGACAAATCAGGCTTTGGATATGTGGACAGCTGTCAATCGTGACTTGGATTTCCAGTTGGTAATTGGATGATGATGGTTGTTTTACACTATGGTAAACTAACATAACTATATGGGAAATCACCATTTTTAGTTGGAAGATCCACTATTTCTATGGCAATTTTCAATAGCTACGTTTAATTACCAGAGGGTAAGTCCACCAGTCTATGCTGTTGCCATTTCCCAGTGTTGGGTCCTCCAAATGACGACAAGCTATCAGATATCAGGTCCCTTTCTTCCAGAAAGATGAGGTCATAAACTGGTTGGTGAACGGTTGGTCTTATTGGTCCTTTTGTAAGTTATGTCGTTGCTGAACAAATACATCAATTGGATTCCATTAAGCATTTCCGACTCCAAGTCATTTTTGTTGAAAAGTATCATCTTACTTCTGCCATTTCCAAAAAGGCCCATATCATCATTTCTCAAATCACTCACCGTTCCAGATGACTGGCAGAACTGGTCGAATAAGGCCCTTGCGGGTGGCGTGCGGGGGTGGCACGTGCAAGCGCTTAAAACAGCATCATTTGGGTATGGGTCAAAAGGTCAAAACCTATGCTGCCCCAAAATATTAGGGTCATGAACCTCTACAAGGTCGGGGTCTCCTAGTTATGTTTGTTGGTTTATCATGGCCATGAACTACAGCTATTGATATCCTCTATAAACTCTTGTTCACCAGACTATACACCAACTTACCCTCTGGTAAACTAACATAGCCATGGAAAATCACCATCTTTAATAGGTAAATCAACTAATTCTATGGTCCATTTTTAATAGCTTTTTGTATGTTTACTGGAGGGTAGCTATCGCCCCCACCTTGCAATGGCTATGTTGATGTGAACAGAATGGTGATCTGGCGATCCAGAGCCTTGTTGACTGGGTCACCGAAGCGCATGGCTACTGCAACTGTTTTTGTTGCCACTTGGCAGATATTCTGTAATTATTAGACTATACTAAGCAGCAACAAAAACAAGAGTAGATTCTTCAGGTGGTTTTCAACCCCATAGCCAGCAAAAAAGATAGTAGATGATATTGTTAAGGTGGTTATCAACCACATAGCTGTAAACGCATTATATAATATGACCCCGTACCAGAGTCAGCGTAAAGGAATGATAATATGCATGGCTTAGCCTAGCATATTTGGTTTTCTTAACATGGGGGGACCCATATGTTTTTGGAGGAAACCCGCAGTTTTGGGGTCCCTCATTTTAAGAACCCTCAAGGCTCCAAATGGGTATGGTTGGTCAAGATGCCCCAACAAAAATGAAGAACCGCAAGTCTTTTCTAGGTCCATGCATGTTCGAAGTACGGTAAATTCCACCCTTCTTGGAGTAAAGGCAATCTTTGCCAAATAAATGCGACGTGGGGAGGCAACGGATGAAGAAACATGGTAGTTCCTTACAAAGCTTCATGTCAGGCTGCTCTTCACAGAGCCGAGGGCACACTACTCGTTCTACCGGTTCCAAACTAGGTGTGTCTTCAAATGGGGTATACCACCAAATAGTTATTTTAAAGGGAAAATGATGATAAACCAATGGATTTGGGGGTACCATATTTTCCGAAAAAGAACCAAGTGAACCTCAATCCAGCGGATTCAATTCTTCGTGGGCTCGATATCCCCTTTCTTAGTTCACCGGAGTCCAGAAGAGTTGGAGCAGACTACTTTCGCCAAACTGCTTTGCCTTGCAGAAATCGAAGTCAAACCACTGTCAAACCGGACAAAAAATATGAACAAAAATGTAAACTGGGAATCTCATGGATCAGCGTCCTCCTCAGTTCTTTGAAATCTTGTTGATGAGCCACAAGAAGGCGTGCATTGCATCAACAGAACCATCAAGATAAAATTTGGAAACAACTTCGCAAACGACCTTTGGTACCAATCCCCAAAAAGCCTGAGACATTTTCCATCACGCCCCCTTTTATAACACCGGAGAGTATCTGGCTTCAGTTGTTTTTTGACTGCGAAATAATTGAGATGATTGCTGATTGGAAATGTGAACAGTTCTTAACTGTGAAGCACAGTTCTATCATTGGTCGATCCCTCCTACAAGTACAACCAATAATGGCTATGCCCAAAATTGGGGACTCACCATGACCACCACTTTTTGGATCCACTTTGCTTGTGTGGCCATGTCTTGGTGGTAAATCCGCCATTTTCAAACCCAAATCCACTATTGTTGCTGATCATATATCCCAATTGTATCCACATTTTTTCCTGGTGAACTCCACACAATGCAAATATTGAGCAATGGCCAAAGATTGTGTCATGCATTTTTGTTGGTTGGGCCTGATTTTAATGATCTAGGACCAGGTTGTATATTCCAACAACCAATCATCATTTCTGATTTTGAAATCTATCTTAAATATTCAAATATCCTAATCTCTTCAGCTTTATATCCGAAGATTTCCCGTTTATGGTTTGATCAATCACGTTGCCGCTGCCCCAATGCCAATTGCTACCAGAGGGGTTGTCCTACCGACCTATGGGGTCACCCAAGAATAGGGCACCCTTCCTATGGCTCATCGGCCCATCGTCATTTTTGATCCCCTATTTTCACACATACAAACTCATGATCTCGGAGTCCCTGAAAACTAGCCAGGTTTTTTTTGGGGTATCAGATGTTACAACAGTTATACACCCAGCATTTTACGGACTTTCCGCTGGGCACTGCGGCCAGGACTGGTCGAATTGGCATAATTGGAGGGAGGACTGGCAAGGAGCCGATTGGTTGTATCCGATTTTGCTCCTTGCAAAAAGGGAATCTGTACAATGTGGGGCCACCAAACGATAGCTAAGTTGGTTCATAACTGGTTTATAACTTCAATAACAATGGTTTATGATTCTGACTATAGTCAATATTAGTTAATGGGATTTGAAAACTAACTTATAACTGGGGGGCACCATCCTGCATGTGTTGGGGTTTTTGTTTTTCCAAGGTCCAGCTAGGGCCCCCGAACGTATTTTTGTTGGTTTCGACATGTCACCTACTGAATAAAGGCAATGTGCCCATTAAGTATACTCGCGTATCATTTCGCCAAACCATAAGCGGGAACAACTGGCAGCATGTTTTGCAATCTCATAGCTACTGCTGGGTTGTCCTGGCCCCTGAGTTCTACCTACTGAAGTAAATCAACTTGGCGATTCCGAACTGGTGCCCCACCTGGTGCAATAGATGATGTTCACCAAGGGGCCTGGACTTCGCTGTTGGGAGAACCTAGGATTATTGTAGCGTGATCCTCCACTTCCAACAAGGGTGAGGTAGGATGACTTGCTGGGAAGGATGACTTGGGATTGGTTAACCCGCCAGCATATGGGATGGGAGAGTGCTAGTTTTCATGTTTTTTTGTGAGTCAGTGAATGTCCCATATGGGAGTTTCCTACAATGGGGGTACCCCAATAGCTGGATGAATCTGGATGATAAAAATGGAAAATCCATCTATGGATGATTTGGGGGTACACCTATTTTGGGAAACCCCCATATCTAAAAGATACATACAAACTATTTTTTTGGGATGTTTGCAGCCTGTCCGTCTGACAACCCACGTGGATTGTTTTAAGGGAGTATCACTAGCTTAGCCTCTGGTAAACTAACATAGCTATTGAAAATGGCCATAGAAATAGTGGATTTTCCCATTAAAAATGGTGATTTTCCATAGCAAAATGTTAGTTTACCAGAGGGTAGCCCCTATCAACCCTTCTTCAGTGGTTAGCCACCCAAGGGATTTCCAGCAGTTTTTGTGGCGGAAACGAGGGAATATATTCTGCAAACTAGATAGTTTGCATTAGATACGTTGTTGCATAGCGTTGTCCAGGAATGGGAAATACCACCAAACGATTTTTTTGGTAGGCAAATCATGATGAATCGCTGGATTGTTGGATACCCTACTATTTTCCCCCAAATGGTTGTTGTTATACTAAGGTTTGTGAAAATGTGAAAGTCTTCACACTTGGCTATAGCACTCAAAATGATCAATACAAACATTTGGATGACCCATGACTACAGAATGATACAAGACCATTGCAATCCCTTGGAAGATAATAGCACCACAACCAACCAGTGAATGGCAACGCATTGGCGGTCCAAAGTGCCAAAATTGCTCATGAAATTGATGGAATCCGCAGTTATCACTCCCGCATTTTATGGCTAACAAAAAGGATTCCTACTGGATGGTTTCGATATATGTGGGATGACCATCCCCTACTATTGACTCCGGATTGAAACCAATACCCTCTGGTAAACTAACATAACTATGGAAAATCACAATTTTTAATGGGAACATCCTCTATAAATGGCCATGTTCAATGCCTATCTTAGTTTGCCAGAGGGTAACCAGTATTTTATTCAACAGGTAAAACTGATCTAAGAACTTGAAATAGTGACTTGGAGGATCATCCCGCTTTCTAGCTGGCTAATTTGCATGCTTATAAGCCATTTATAGATGGGACAAGCCTACAAAATCGGGGACTTACTGGGGTCATTAACCAGTTACTAAGTGAGATGATCCTCGCCTCCAAGTACCTTTTTTGCGGGTGGTTGAAACCACCAACCAGATTTGATCTCTTTTGCTTGCCGATGAATTGGATGGTCTTCGTGCAGACAAAATCGGCGGGTGCCATTTTCCGAGTTCGGAGATCGTGTTCCAGAAAAAGTGGTGGTGTTTCATGAACAGGGGATGGGATTAGAGACGCCTATTGACCCCTTGGTATCCTCCCTGCTTTGATAATTTCTATATGTTTCTACTGTGCTGCCATACTCTAGACATCTCTAGACTAACATTATGAAGAAGCCATGGGGAAAGCCAATTAGGCGGTGGGTTGGTTCACCCCATTTATAGTTGGACTAGACTAGTCCTCCTTACCCTCAAAAAATCTGGTGAACAAAGCCACTTACTGGAGTGAACCACCAAATATCTATCTTATCATTGCATATCACACCATCATTGCAGTACATGTCCTATGAATTTTCTGGAGTGTCAAGTCCGTGTCCCAGTCATGTTCAGTGTCTTTCGTTTCTCTTGCTCTTTCTGCGCAAGGAAGCTATGGAAAGGCCTTGACCACAGGGGTGGTTTCTGTGTGAAGATTTTCAAACACAGTGGTATACTGATTCTCTATGCTTTACCCTCTGGTAAACTAAGACAACTATGGAAAATCACCATTTTTAATGGGAAAATCCACTATAAATGGCCATTTTCAATAGCTATGTTAGTTGACCAGAGGGTAATCTATAGTTAATGCTGGAATTGGTACACTACAAAGTGGTGATTTAACCACCAAAAATAATCAAAAATAAAGATATCATGGGATAACAGGGATACAATAGAAGCGGGATAACTAAGATCAAATATCAAACACCCCCCAGAAACCATAGTTTAGTAGGTACATAGGATTTCGGTGTTTAATATTAGGGGCATGGGATCATACTGCAGTCTTTTGGCAAATATACAGTTATGTTTTTCTGTGGCGACTTCACATTTTTCAAATATTACCGTCATATTAGTAGTATCTTTCTGTAAGACCCATGAACGAAACCAGCTCATGAGGGAAGACTCGCAAATGAAAACCAGTTGAGATATCAACACAAACCCAACTGTTAATGGCTTACAATATAGTCAGTTTAAAGTTATAACACCTTGCCCTAGGAATATGTCTTACATTTTCTTAGCTCAGTTGGAGTGCAGCCGATTTTTATTGAACTGGGTTCCAAAGGCGGTTTTCGTTTTCGTTGCCATGGATTGTGGCTTTGAAGGTACCATTCAGCAATTGTACATGGACAATAACATGTAAAGCTGTATATATGATATAGATAGATAGATAGATAGATAGATAGATTGATAGATAGATAGATAGATAGATTGATAGATAGATAGATAGATAGATAGAAATAGAGATAGAGATAGATATAGATATATATATATACATATAGTAACATAATCACATATATTTAATTTACATTTGTATAAATAAATAAATATAAATATATATATATATACATAAGAATGATTATATATATATATATATACTATGATATATCTCTCTTTTTCTGATTTTGCGTACATAGAAAGGTATTGAAAATACATCATCACAAGTGTATCCCCAACAGAAATCTGGGAGAAACTGGGTTGCCGGTGCTGTCGCCGCAGAAGCCTCAAGAGCCTCAAGAGCCTGAAGAGAAACCGAACAAGAAGGACTCAAAGCTGAATCGGGAGATTTCAGGGGGATAAACCACGGATTCTACAGGGATTTCACCATTGAATAGTGGGTATGAGCGGGATGTATATACTCCCATCCTAGTATGAAAAACCCCCTGAATGGTCCCAATGATGTAGAAATTCCACCGAACCATGGTTTCAAGGGGGTGTTTAATTTGAACTGGGGAAGGGATTACTGGAAAACCCAACTGGATAGGTTCCATCAAACCTCAGGATTTATTCGAAAAAAACAAATCTGGCTTAACAATCAATTTCCATGGTGAGTTGATCATCAACAAGAACTGGATCTTTGGTGATCTATGTATATTTGGGATGTAGTGGAATATAACTATATAATACTATATATATATATTATATATACAAAGGCATATTCTGACTACCTCTAGCCTGTCACTACTTCAGCAAGTAAATGATGGAGTGCATTGATTTACCTCTTGATTTTTTTTCCATAGTTATGTTGGCCCAGCAGAGAGTTGGCAGGAAGAGGGCCCCGAAGTCACGGTAAGTCGGTTTAGAAATAGGCGAGCAGATGGATTTATGGTGGAGATCTCGACAGGGTGGGGCCCCAACATGTTGGTGGCCTTGTTCGTTCAGAAAACCCACTAGTTCGATATACCTACCACACATCATAGAATTCAACGGGACCCAAATTGTATAGTAGGATGAAGTCATGAAGCAACTCAAAAGTATTATGACTGCGGCCCCTTCCTGCATCACATTTATTCATATCACTCCATTCATATTACATCATATTACTTTGTCAGAAAATTAGTATCCCCAAATTCCATGGTTTGGCATCTCTTACGTAGTACAATATATGGAATTGCCAGTTTCATTCAGTGTTTGGTGTATGCTGGCCCCTGTTTTTAGACGCTCCCATCATCCAAGCAGGTGAATTTCCCTCCACAGGGTCCCTGGTCCCCCGGTGACAAGGTTACACCTTGGTAAAACCTTGGAATGTACTAAGTAAACCTTGATTTTCAGTAGTTTACCCTCCGGTAATCAAACATAACTATGGAAAATCACCATGTTTAATGGGAAAATCCACCATTTCTATGGCCGTTTTCAATAGCTATGTTAGTTTTCAGTAGTTTAGTGGGTTGATTGTTCCCAGAAAGGAGCTGTTTGTACCAACCAACCAGAAAAAACTCTGGGAAGCTTGCTGCGTATCATCTGTGTTTTTCCCTGTGTATTGAATCTTTTCAATTTTTTGAGCTCCCATGTTTCTTATGTTGATTGCAGCATGGATTGATACCCAACCAAGCGGCTGCATTCGACTAGAGCATCCGGCTGCATTTTGGCGTCCTGATCGTTTTTTTCTGTGTGCAGGCCAAGAAGGAAGACAAGAAAGACAAGAAGGACATAGTTTCCCGCATCCCCAATGGTCCTTCTATCCTCTGGCAAACTAACATAGCTATTGGAAATGACCACTTATAGTGGATTTACCTATTAAAAATGGTGATTTCCCATAGTGATGTTAGTTTACTAGAGGGTATAGTCAATCAATTTTGCAATTTCAACTTTCTTGTTTGCAGATGAATTTTCCCAGAGAACCGGGATTTCACAGACAAGAATGATTACTGGGAGGGCACCCTCCTAGGACAGAATTGTATTCAAAACCCCTATGGCAGGCTCTGTGTTGGAGGTACCCTCGGGCAAACTAACGTAGATGAAGAAAAAAAACACCATTTCCAGATCATTTTCCTGGGAAAACCCGTGGTTTTCCATGGTTTTCCACTGATATTTTGTGTAAGTTTACCTCCGAAGCAGCCAGTTGGCACAGGCGCCATGCCCTCGATGATCCCACGGGAGTCTTTTTTTCCCCGTTGGAAACATGATGTTCCACATGTTTTTGTGTTCCACATGTATGGTGGTTTACCCTAGGGTACCTTTTGGTAAACTAACAGTTTGCGAACTGGAAAATCACCATGCTATTAATGGGAAAATCAACTATTTCTATGGCCATGGCTTCAATAACAAACTGTTGAATTACCAGAGGGTATACAAAAGAACAAAAAAAGGCAACACATGCCGAGCAGAATCACCACTTCACTGGCTGACCGCCATTTTATGGATTTACACAACTAATATAATATATATATATATATATATTGTATTATTGTGAATTACTGTTTTATATCATCTATAACGGTGATCAGAGCAAAGGACATCATTCCCGGAATTGGTTATTTGATTTTGAATGATTGATCTTGTGTCCTTGCCCGGAATGGCTTATTCGTTGTGAATGGTCCAGAAATCATTTCGTTTTTTCTTGCAATTGCCTAGTCCCTCTGGTGGATTCTTGTGAGCTCATTAATTCCTGCCCAGATGCTCCACGTGTGTATATATTATATATATATATATATATATAAATAGCTACATCAATGGGTCATGCTGAGGCAAATATTATATATCATGACTTATCATTTATAATATAACTAGCATAGTTTATTATTGTCAATATTGTCCCTATTGCCAAAACATGAAAGCAAACATATGAAAAACTAGCAGCAAGTGCCCTGCACCGCCGCGCCGACGGAAAGCTGATTTCAAGAGGCTGTGAAAATGGTTATCAAAAAAACATCTGAAAAAGGATGATGAATCAGAGGAAACTCTCAGGAAACCATCGAACCTACACCCAAACCTCAGGCTAGGGAAAAACCTGTCGTATTGCCATGCAGCAATTACAGGGATAGTTCTACATATTTGCTCAACAAGTACCTAGAAGCGAAATTTGTTTAGAGTCGACAGCATTTTCAAGATCACTCATAAAGGATGCGCACAATCATTGGCAGAAAGATGATAGCAATGTGACCATGGTAATCATGCGTACGTAGCTGCAACCTTGCGACAGCGGGGCCGGACGGGCTGGGAAACTTCTTCCGAAATGGATCCCATTCAGGCGACGTAGCGGGTCGATCTGGTGTGGATCTTACGTTCATGTGGATTTTGTGGGGATTCAATGTGAATTTTATGATGTAATTTATGTAGTTCATGTGGATTTTATGTGATTTAATGGGATTTTAAGCCAATATAAATCAATTTTATAACCCAATGGATATTTTAATGGGAATTAATGTGGATTTTAAAACAATATCAATTGGGAATCTTCCGAACTGCCAGCCAATGTCGAGTGGGAACATGGTTTAAGCCACTGGATAGAATGGGGTTCCAATTCCTATACTCGACAAGGGTGAGCCAAAAAATGTGGATAATGTGGTAGAGCCCAATTTATGGCAGTTCTAAGCATCAACAAACAGGTAAATTATAACGACCTCAATGCGACCTCAGCATAAATGATGGTCAGTGGGGATAATTTCCAAATATAACCTTATTTTAGGTCAGTGAAATACTATGATTTACCCAGAATAAGGAGAATCCATCGGAATTGGATGTCCCTCTTTCTTAGTCAAACCCAAAACATACAATGTGGGGCCCCCAAACGATAGCTCAGTTGGTTTATTATAACTTCAATGACTATGGTTTATATCATACTTCTAAATACCCTCTGGTAATGTGTTACAGATTGCTATTGAAAATGGCCCATTCAGTTCGTTGATTTACCTATTGATAATGGTGATTTTCCAGTTCGCTATGTTAAATTACTAGAGGGTAGAACATTATACAACCATAGTTATAGAGATTATATCCCAACTTGCTGAAGTTTAGAAGCATGGTTATAGCCATGTGTAACCTCATGAGTATTCAGCTTTACAAACCAACAAACGCCATTGGTGCCGGGGCCTTTGTTTGCCTCGGTTTCAGGCGTGGAAGCTCCAGCAAGCTCGTTTGGGCAACAAGGATCCGCACCGTTTAAATCGGGTGGGTTTAAAACAAGCCATTGGCACCAGCCATGACTGGGAATGGTAAACGTACCACCTATAAAATGGGTGAGTCATTGGGGATGGATTATGGCTTTGTTTTACCAACATAATAAGCATATAGGGGATATATATATATATATATATATTTGATTTAAAGCTTTGAAAATGCTGAGTTAACCACAGAAACGAAGTAAAATCGGGTTGGTCCCCCGATAAACATACTGATCTAACTCACATGGGGATGCACCATGATTTTCCTGGCACAAAATGGTGATTTTCCATATCTATGTTTAGTTACCAGAGGGTAGATGATGTAGGTAACCATACCAAATAATCATATTTCAATCGAAAGAACTGGCAAGATGCATCAGGCCGTGTATGGACGCAACAGCAGTGCTTGCACGCGGCCGGGGTATCCTGATGGCACTCAGCGAACCGTTCGTCCGGAAGAACAGCTCATGGAGCTGCGAACTGATCGCCTATGTAGTCAGTCGGATAGCCGAAACATCCGACATCAGGAAAATGCAGCTGCTGATACAAGCAGATAATACCTCGCAAGAGGTGAAAAACAACTGTTTGACCAGGATGGCAGGATATTTGGTTGGCAGTCGCCGACTGAAAGGAATAAAACTGCGTTTTTTGCAAAGTGGACATTCACATGAAGATGTGGATGCCTGGTTCAGTGTCCTGGCGAATCTTCTTGAGAGCACAAAGCACTTGGAAACGCCCCAGGACTTCCAACAGGTGATCCAAGAATTTCTTACGGACGCCAGCCAGCGGCCACATGAACAACAATTTCGAGAGGTGAAACTTGTGAACTCCATTCGCAATTGGATCTTTGATTCCAAGAAACCATGTAGCCACTGAATTTCATAAGAACAGGCATAGAACATGAATTCAATATCAAGAATTAAGCATATAGGGGATATATTTTTTTGATTTAAATGCTGAGTTAACCATAGAAACGAAGTAAAATTGGGTTGGTCCCCCGATAAAAACGCTGATCTCACTCTCACAGGTGGGGATGCACTAAGAATGATGATCCAGTGATGCGGAGAAATATGTGACTTGAGTGATTTATGGCAAGTTGGTTTGCAAAGCAACTTATTTTTTCTGGATTCCCATATAGAACCTCTGGACAAAATTGGCGTTTTACCCACAAAACGGTGATTGTACTATCGAACATGGGAATTCAACCACTAGAAAATGGTGATTCAGTGAAACGATTTGAATTTTGATTTATGGGTATACTTAATGCAAGGGATATTGAATTTAGTTTGTTGAAATCAAGTTTTCCCCAAACAACATTATTCAAGCGCAACAAAATGGAAATTTGACCCAAACATGTCTGAAATTGCGGGGATTTCACCTCCTGGCGGAAGAAACCAACCACCGTCCATGATGGGCTTCAAACCGTACTGGGAAATGCAGTCAAGGCACATTGTGACCACACATCAACGTCTTTCTCCTTCATGATTGAAATGTGAAACATGAAGAATCGTAGTCTTTTGGTGAGTCAACGTGGTTCTTAAGAGGTGATCAATGCATCAAAGACAGTAGATTGATTGAACATGACTTCCCATGACGCAGAAGCATTTCGCAGAAACCTACAGAATTTTTGTTTTTGACCAAGTCGAAGACACCCTTTTTTTTGCCATCTATGGTGTGTTTGCCGGGTGGTTATTGGATTACCCTCAAGTAAACTGACATAGCCACAAAAGGTGGCAAATTTATAGATGATTCACCATGATTTTCCTGGCACAAAATGGTGATTCTTCCATATCTATGTTTAGTTACCAGAGGATGTTTTGCAAGTTTAGTTACCACGGTGATTTTCCATATCTATTCACGATGATGTAGGTACAGTAACCATAACCATACCAGATACACAAGAATTTTGAGCCATGTCTTTAGTTAGTTCGTCCAATCGGCACCTGTCGTACCTTTTAAGACCGCTGAAGCCTGATTCATGACTGCGCCTCAGGAGAAAACATTAGAAGAGTTGCTTGGAGAAATAAAACAGGTTGGATGGGCCGAGAAAAATGCCGTGTATACTTTCACCAGGTTTAACTTCCAAGCAATGCAAAGCAGCTTGTGTATCATGCTTACCACTGAAGAGCGTTTTGAGGATTCGTGTTTATTCGCGGGGCGCATGACTGTATCCGACAAGACATGGCAAACAAATCTAGAATCATTTGCCATCATGCGAATTCAAAAATCAAACCATGCATTTTGATCTTCTTCCATTACACTTTGTTGTTTGGGTCAAACTTCTCAAATTCAGTTGGGTTTCAATCCATATATGACCCTGTATAACTCAATCAACAAATACATTTGTGATGGGCAGATAATGTCAAACCCACTTGTTTGATGGTTAAATTATGATATGTTATGATGTATATATATATATACAAGTAGATAAACCCGACGTGATCTCCACACTTGGGGGTGCATCCCAGAAAGTAGTTGGGGAATAGCAATTTTTCTGACCCAGTTCCTACAACCTTTTTTTAACTTGCCAAACGACGACTTGGATGCACATCCAAGCTGGCTATAAACTGAATTACCTATCACATCCTATCACAATTCACCATAAATCAACTTACATTCCTATATTCGTTTGTGAAAGTGTCATCATAAAAATGGTTTGCCGTGGTCAAGAGTTGGATGTGTATACCCAGATTGGGGGATGGTCATCAATCCCTAAGTAGGGATTTATATGCAGTAAAGACAGTATCCATTTCAGGATTCCTATTACGGGATGGAGGACGATAGGCCATATACTTCATATCATATACCGTCTTTTTGACCATGGCGCATATGGAACAGTTCTAAGTCATACATCATATGGGGGTTTCCTAAAATGGGGGTACCCAAAAATGGATGGTTTATAATGGAAAATCCCAATCTAAAATGGATGATTTGTGGGTACCCCTATTTTAGGAAACCTCCATATAAAACTATGAAATTATGCTTGGTGAATATGCCTTTTACAGTGGTCGGTGGTCTCAATTTCTAATATTTGAAGTACAGAGATTTGGACACATCCCCATCTAGTATTTCTACCGTTTTGTTAATAAACATTATTCTAGGCGGTGTTTCTAATCACTTATTTTTTATATGCAAAGGTCCATTGATAATGCCCTGATTTGCTAAGTAATGTATTGTCATTTGTGTTATATATCTACTATCATAAACGGACTGGGTCGAGTTATACTAATAAAACAATACATGAAAAATGCAACATCGAAACCAACTAGTAAATTACCAATACTTAATGCAATTTAATGTTCGTAGTAAACTGCTAGTTAATAAACTATTACCTTTTATCAACCCTATGGTGATTTGTTGAGCCATTATAGCATTCAATAGGGATGAATAATCAATATTTTTTTTTTTCATTAGTAGTCAACAACGATCATAAAGAGTAAACACACATTAACCCAATAATCATCATCAACCTTATCATCAACAAAAATCAACGGCTCTTTCGGAAGTGGCCCAAGGCTTCGGGTATCTCAACCTCGATGGACGGTGGCCTTCGACATGTCCGACGAGGCCGGGGGGAACGTAGAGGGATTTCATGGTGAGTTTTAAGGGATTTTCTATGGGATAAATGGAGATGTCCCCATGGGATTGTGATTTTTATGGGATTTTTATGGGATTATTCTGGAGCTGGAATATTTTATGGGACTTTAATGGGATTTTTCTGGGATACATGGAGATTTCCGAATGGGATGGAATGGAATTTACTTGTGATTCATAGGGATTTAACCAGGAACGATGGGGATATGAATGGGAATTACCCTCCAGTAAACTAACATAGCTATGGAAAATGGGTCCATAGCTATATTGGCTTACTGGAGGGTAGTCCATTAAAAGTAAGGGATTTCAGACAGATTGAACCAATAAACATGGGGATTTCAAACTCTCGAAGAAAGGAGGGATCCCAAAGCAGAGCCGCGCTTGCTTTACCTGGGCCAAGCAGATGTCAGCATGGTGCAGTTTGACACGGCTCTCTTCTTTGCAGATGTTTGATGATCATGATGATGATGGGTCTTACTGGTACTGACTAAATTTTGTGGGGTTGGAATGGATTTGAAATCATCTACCCAAGCAATACGACAATACACATACTGGTAATATATATATATATACATGGGTATGGGTCAAAATTATTTACCCCAATAATTGGATGGTTCATACTAAACATAGACTTAGATCTGTGGTTCCCCAGACCTTTTTGACCCATAACCATATAATATATAGATATATACAAAATGAATGAATGAACTGCGTCAAAACACTTGCACTATACCTCGGTAAATCAGAACAGCTTCACCAAAATGATGGTTTCCTGAGCAGAACCTTCCAACACCGAACGTTTCAGTCCGGTGAATTGTAGTAGTGATTCCTGGCAGGCAACATGGGGAGGATCACGGAGAATTTTCAGAGCCAGCACTGGGGGAATTTGACCAAGTGGGCATTGACAAAATGGGCCTGAAACTGATTGGTGTAGGAGTTGGTGTGCAAATAGAAATACTGTATGCCATCTACCCTCTGGTAAACATACAAAAAGCTATTGAACATGGCCCAGTCGAAATAGTGGAGTTTTCCATTGAAAACGGTGATGTTCCATAGTTATGTGGCTGTTTACCAGAGGGTATCTACCTTGATGATGGAGAAGTCTGTGCCGTTGGTTGAGTTTGTATACGACTTGAGACCTGGCCACACGGCCTCTGGGACTATCATCCCCTCCAACATGGCAGCTATTTCAAGGCTCTGTTCCGAGATAACTGATAATGGGAATATATTTCAAAATTCCATATTCTATCTACTTCATGATGACCATAACTGGAAGTTGGGAACTTTATACGTCGAAAAGTAGGTTGTGAGTGCCCACTTTGGGGGCAGTTCACATACAAAGCTGAAACACACCAAAACTGATCGCTTCAGTAGGAAATGAAGATTTTGACTTAAATCATTGAATGCTACCAACCAGTCAACCGATGAGGGAACATGAAGAAACAGAGCCAATCAAGATAGCGTCTAGGACTGCAATGGGGAGCTGTCCACTGACAATGCCAAAGGTCATTTGCCTATCAGCTTCTCGATAGACACTGGTTTACTTGGATGTGCCTCTGCAGCTAGGAAGTGGCTCGTCCACATGTAAGCCCAATATATAACGTATATATATATATAACCGGGGATATAGTGTGCTGCAAATAATGTGGTATGATATGGCTATTACCCTCCGGAAATCAAACATAGCAATTGGAAATCCCCTATAAATGGAGGTTTTATATAATGGGAAAATCATCTATAAATGGTGGATTATCCATTGCCACGTTTGATTACCAGAGGGTACATGTTATTACCCACGTAGTTCAAGGGAGCACCTTCAAGTAGGAACTACAACGGCAATATGTTGAGTTTTGTTGCCTCCATATTTGACTTCTAGGTCTATGGTTTCCTGCAAAGATATAACTACACCATACTAAGATATACTAAACCCATCTGATTTTGTTCCAAGTTCATATCTTTTGAATAGAAACAGTGAATATACTACCCTCTGGTAATTTGACATAACTATAGAAAATCACCATTTTAAGTGGGCCATTTTCAATAGCTATGTTGAATTACTAGAGGGTATATTTTTTGCATCGACCCAACTAACCAACTACCAGTGACAGGACCAAGACAGCCTCATTAACTTGGATGAGTGCGGCAAAGCTTTTAAGAGGCGCAGCATTTTGCGGTGGATGGTTTCGACGGGCAAAAACAAGGCTAGAATTGATTGAAGGTTTATGGTTGGGATGATCCATGGAAATTGGAAAGTGGTCGGTAATTGGATTATATATTCAGTATACTTAATTATACTAAATCGGTATGGAAATTCTTGGGAAGTCGATTTTCTGAGTTTCTTTTCACCATCATTGGTTTCCATCACTGGATTGGTTTAAGGGGGGAACATTTACAGGACACCTCTATATTTCATGGGGAAAACCATGGTTTCCGGTGAAGATTTTCCCTCAACCAATCCAGTGATTCAATTGATCTGAGACTTCAATCTTTTTTGGTCAAATCCCTTGACCCCCACGAAGTTGAGGCAGCAGGGCCTTCCTTCAATTTATTGAAGGGGGGTCTTACATTAAAAGTCTTTGGTGATTACCCGGTAATCAAACATGGCAATGGAGAATCCTCCAGTTATAATGTGTGTTCCTATGAACACTTCCATTTTCTTTCCATCTATAGGGGCTTTCCAATTGCCATGTTTGATGACCGGAGGTTAGATACAAGGAGTTCTGTGATAATTGGGTTTGTTCACGGAGTTCCACACTGATATACATATATATATATATAACTATATACATATAATATATACATATAATATATACATATAATATATACATATAATATATACCTATGTGTGGAGTTTAGATGTATTGGGGGATATACCCCGGTTTTGTGTACAGAATATCAAAAAACCAGCTGCGCGCATTACACTTGGTGTCGAGATGTCTGCCTTTGGATATCTCCCCCAGCCGAATGGGATACCCATAGGATCAACCGTGCCAAACTCCCATAGGGAATACAAAACCCAAATTGGGATTGTGTAATGTGTACAAGTACAATGTACCCTCTGGAAATCAAACGTGGCAATGGAAAAATCCACCATTGATAGATAATTGTCCCAGCTATAAACCTCCATTTATAGAGGATTTTCCATTGCCACGTTTGATTTCCAGAGGGTAGATACAATATCAGATATACATATGGAATATATACCCTCTGATGATTTAACAAAGCTATGGAGAATTCCCTATAAATGGTGATTTTACTGGGAAAATCATCTATCAATGGGCCATTTTCCTGGGCTATGTTGAACAACCACAGGTATTTGTACATACAAATACAGATATCATACAAGGTGGTGCCCCCCCAGTTGCAAGCTGGTTTATAAACCATAGTAACTATATATATATACATACAAAGTAGATATATCTACCATAAACCCTAGTGAAACTGGAGTTATAAACCAACTTAGCGTTCACGAACTGGGGCCCCACCCAACGTATGTAGTCATCCATATCCTCCCAACGTGGGGACAGAATTGATCTTTCAGCCAGGATTTTGGGATCGGGCTCTGAAATGCCCATGTACCGCTTGAAGGACACTGTGGGAACGGGTGAACCAAATCCGAGGCCTAGAAGGTGCATGAAGGTGCCATTTCTGGGGCATTCAACGACTGGCATTTCGATTGGTCTGATTGTACCCAAAAGAGTTTGTAGTCAGTCATCATTTTCCCATAGTTTCCATGTGAGATGCTATGAAATGGCCATAATTCGAGGTATTCTGTGCTTATTATAGTTGCCATCACAGCGGCTGGCCTATTAGACAGGTCTGTGAGTGTTTCTGAGTATGGTTGCTGGTTTCCAAGCCTATCATACCGTATCTAGGTGGGATAAACCATTTGTCAGCTATTTTGGGGTTCATCAAGGTACGAAATCGTTTTGATTCATAGCCATTCAAGGATGCTGGTGTCCGTCCAAACCGTATTCAAGGATTCTTGGGATGGCTCAAGCACAAATCAAAACATGTCCAGCTACCACACAGTGGTTCAAAATTGAGATTTGCTATGTGTTTTTTTCCCATTCAAGTTGTACACCCAAAAAACCACAATTTGCAGATGTAAATGATCCTATCACATGTATGTATCTCCATATATATATATATACATGCTATTTATATATATATATATATATCTACACATACCTGGAACACCCAATAACCAGAAATAAATGCTGCTTTTTCAAAACAAAAAAAAACATATGTAGAGAATCACATTCACCGGAGGCAGATCACTTTGGAAAACATGTTTTGCTAGAATCGGGACGGATTATTATGGGGCTGGGATCAAATCATAATATACCAAGCAATCCCATTTCCAAGCAAATTGCTCAGTGAACTATGGACAAAACATGGACCAATTCATCCAGAAACATTCAATGTAAACAAATCCACAAGCTGGTACCCTCCCCCATTTATAATTAAGTTGGTTTATAACCTCCATAAACTAGTTCCATATATCATGAAGCCTAGTGAAATTGGACGATATTGGACGTATTTGCACCAACTTAGCGACTCCGAACTGAGGCAGCATTTTTTCCAGGACCTAGATTCCAATATTTTAGACAATCTTCACATAGTCCAGAAATCTAGAAATACTAGCTATATTTTCTAATCTTTTCAGAAAATATAGGGCACTATTTTCATACTCCAGACCTGGGTTCAGGAGATCTTCGATGAGCTGGATGTCTTAGGCGTGGAAAGTACTGCTGAAAGATGGGGCGTTTTAGCTGACGTTTTTACCACTGGTTTGGTGATGCGAAAAAAGAATTAAGTCTATTTAACCAACAAAAAACGTGTGTTTCACTGATTTAACCATCAAGATCATTGGGTTCAACCAAGAAAACAAAGGGGTTTGAATGGGAATTGAGCTGTTTTGATATGTGGTACCATCCCTTCAACCAAGAGTTTGACCCTATGGCAACGAAGAAATAAGTGGAAATGGTGCCAACAAAACATTGGGTTAGATGGTTCTAATCCTTGAACGTGGGATGTTTTTGTGAATGGTTAAGTGGGGGGGGGGAGTCAAAGCTTCAACTAACAAACAACAAGATGTGCTCATTAACTCATGTAGATTCCCCCCTGTGAAGGTCCTGTACTGTACCACACTTGCATGATCTTCGACATGCTTCCCAGTTGGGAACTGCTGGGAACTGCTTGAACTGCTTTCAAATCATGATTCCAAGCCAAGTTACTGTACTCGGTGCCAAACATGGCAACCCCGAACAAAGATTGAAAAATTAATGGGCCACCTGGATTTTTTGTTGGTAAAACATGGCAAAAAACATCATCCGTAGCATCCTGGAATGCTTTTCGGCATCTTCTTGGGGGCACTTCCTGACCATAGTCGACACAGTCGACCTTCCGAAAAATGATGGCTTCCAAACCATCCCAAAAAATGGATCAACATCTTATTGGTGCTTGGTAGGGAATGAGGGAATGGGATGATTTTTAGGAGCTATTATTTTGTTATAAATATATCATTCTCCTATTCCCTTCTAAGCACCACTAAGAAATAAGCTAAATAGGCAATCTTTTCTGATTTGACAATTGTTTTTCACATGACCATGGCTTCGGACAATGGGTTTACAGCCCAATCATAATGGGGGATAACCCCCCGTTGGACAAAGCATGGAGTGGGACCCAAAGTATTGCCCTAACACAACAGAAATGACTAGCAACTCTCGCCACAGGAGGATGGGTCGTGTCAGTGGGTGCCGCGGATTCCGCATGTCTATGCTCAAATCCCTGCGTAGGGCGGCTGCGTTTTTTACTTTCCAAAACCTTCAAACCCTAAAATTTAAAGCCGATATTGTCTAGGTGTGTTATTTGGGGCTGGGCGAACGTCCGGGTTGGAGGGAACATGTTTAAACCATATTTATCCATACTTGGAATCCAATTGGTGATTTTTTGTTGATCATCCTGGGCAAAATCCAGGATTGGAGTGCAATGATTGCTTATTAGACGCCTGAGGACTCGTGGATTGACAGACTTCGGCCTCCAAGTCTCCGAAATTCATTTTCTCATTTGGACGCCTTCTCTTCATACGAAGAGAAGGCAACTAGGGCAGCGAAGCCCCAGCCCTTGAGTCCGGGGAGGCCCCATCAAGGAGGTCCCAGCCCTGGTGGAGCCCTCCGTGGACAGCGCAGTGGCTGTGAGGTTCTGAGGCTGAAGTGGTGTCACCAAGGCTTGAGGAGGGCTGATCGCAAAGGCTGCCATGAGAACATCTCAGGATTTTCGTTGGTTCACAACATCAGTATCCCATATGTCCAAGTCTACATACGACGGATAACCCATGATGGGTTCATCGTATTTACGCCTCTCTGAGCTGTGCAGGAGTGAAGGTGATGTCCTCCAGTCTCAACTCCTGGCTACCCGACGTTATTTTCAAAAAATACAAAGATGCACATCCACACGTGCCTCCACCTTTTCCGCTCATCAAAGTAGCCTGTCAGGGAAGCAGAAGTTGGATTTCCGACAGTTTCACAAATTGGTTCCGCTCTCAGTTTGCAGCGCCCGGGGGACTTGGGATGATGGGTGAAAATGAGGTATACCTTCTACATGAATGGCCATTGAATAGGGAAAATGATGATAAACCATCAAGCTTTGGGTGCCCTGTTTTCAGACAAACCCATTCATATCATGACCACTGCTTTTTTTGGATATGATGATTCCAACTGACTTTAACTTCTGGGTGGTGCCTAAGAAACAACGAATACTATGTAGATGATGACCTAGCAACTGGCTGGTTTTGGAAGATGCGAATTTCCCTGCTTCACCATGCTTCGGTGTGAGAAGGGATCTATATTGTCCACAACCAGAAACTGTCAATTGGCCACAAGAAAGGCCAGCACAGTTGATTTAACGTTATAGTTATAGTGCATCTTTCTGATGTTTAATGAACAGTGAATCATTGGGTTGGTTTAAGGGAAGATTTACAGGAAAGCCTCAGATTTGATGGGAAAACAATGGTTTTCTGTAGATTTTCCCTTAAACTAACCCATTGAGTGAATTTATTGGGATTTCACCGACATACTGCGTGATGTTATCCCATCCAACTATAGATATATCTACCATAAGTGTACTTTGGCAGGACATACATGAGAGGCGAGAACACTAGTTGCCCACATTGCGTATTCTTGGTTGGTCGCCATGGTTCTCAGTTGCAAAGACTTCTTGTCATACTCGCCATGGTTCTACACAGTTGCAAAGAGTTCTTGTCATACTTCTAGTGTTTTTGCATGGTCATGTTTTGCAACGGACTCCATTTTTGTTTTGTATGACATATCCTGTTGGATGTCATTTGAGTCATCGCCCCACACTATGCTGGGGTATCCTCCAATTTTTCAAACACTACATATATTAGAAGAACTTGCACTGATCAATCTAATAGTATCTCCCAACCCCAACATACATGTCAGTATGTTCCAGAGTATATCATTCTACTATATTATATACATATATGTGATACTTACAACTTATAATCAAAAACAATACAAAAGCACATCAAAACACATTTCCTTATACTAGATTTCCATAGATTTCCCATTTCTGATGGTATTGGTTGTCGTTTTTCAAGTCCTCACTGCCGTGACACCGAACCGAAAAACCCAGGCGGCCGAGTTGTCGCAATATATGGCGGACAACCCAAAGTGGGCCAAAGAAGAGGCCACAGATGGTGCAGTGGCTGCTAATCATTAACCATCGAAATATGGAGATAGAGTTGGGATATAGATGATGAATCATGGTTGGTTGATGATTATTTCGGAGATAATACTACCCAATATATATATATATTATACATATAATATATATTATATATATATATATTATGTATATATTATATATTATATATATCATATATATTATATATATTATATATAATATATATAATATATAATATATATAATATATATAATATACATAATATATATAATATATATAATATATATAATATATATATAATATATATAATCCATATAATATATATAATATATATAATATATACAATATATAATATATATAATATATATAATATATATGATATATATAATATATATAATATATATATGATATATAATATATATATAATATATATAATATATAATATATATAATATATATAATATATATAATATATATAATATATATAATATATATAATATGTATAATATATAATATATATATATAATATATATAATATATATAATATATATAATATATATATAATATATAATATATATATATAATATATAATATATATATAATACATAATATATACATATAATATATATATATATATATTTGGGATAATAATACTCGAAGAACGGGGAATCCCGTTCTTAACCAACCAGTATAATCGAATGACTTTATGGTAACTATATCTATAGGTTGTTTATGGGTTTTAAACCCATTGTTAGTGAGTGGTGCCTCCCAGTGAAAAGTGAGTTTATAAACCATGGTAACAATAGATATTTCTACGTAATTTTACTATAAGCCCAGGTTATTGGAGTTATGAGCCAACTTAGCTAACTATGGGACACCACCTTGTAGATATCAATAGATATCAACTATAAATAGGTTAAATTATGTGTTAACCATCATTCAAATAGGTAATTTGGCCTACTCAATTTAAGCATCAAGTTCATATTTACTATTGTTAGTTCAATAGGCATTTTTAGTCATAAACTTTTGAGATTATCTCCGTTTGATTACGGCCAAAAAACAGTTGATGAATAGAATATAATCATTTGATGGGTCAGTTAACCATCAAATTAGATTGGGATATAAGTCGATATAATTAGCATTTAGTGGCATACATATGTTCATCATATGAGCCATTAGAAATACCCGCTGGTAATCAAACATGGGCAAGTGAAAGTGACAGAACCAAATCCGTAATTTTAATGGGAAAATCAACTATACATGGTGGATGTTCAATTGCCTGATAACAGGAGGGTATGGGATGATATATTTCAACATCAAGCTTTTAGTTGTTATATGTGTTTTTTTTTTTAATATGTTATTATAGTATAGAACTAAAAGCTTGATATTGAAGTATATAGTTATGGTCATTCATAGGTATCCCCATCAGTTATGGTAATCCACTAATTCCAGTTATGATATACTCCTTGGTTTAGTGGAATTACCATAACTGATGGGGATACCTATGAACCAGTGGGTTTTGTGGAGGATCATCCCATGAACAGCGATTAGTGAGCCTCGTGATCATACGGCCCCAATTCCTGGTAGTTATTTGATCCTCCAAGTAAAATCCCATCAACATATTTGGTATAGTTGGAGTGTTTATAAATATATATATATAGATACACATCATATTCCGAAATAATTCCCAAATGAGCTTATAGTTGGAGTATATACACTGTTGTTATTTAACAGTTCGCCATGGAAAACCACATTTTTTAATATGTAAATCACCATGAATCATCTATAAATGGGCCATTTTCTATGGCTATGTTGAATAACCAGAGGGTACAGTCCGAAATAATTTCCAAACGAGTTTATATGAAAAATATGCTAGCCTGAAATCCTGTGGTCAATCACCGTGAACAGATTCCCTATCAAAGTTGCCAATTTTTGAGAGACATGCTAATTTTCAAACACTTAAATGTTTAAATAACACATTACGCCGGCAAGGGACCCCAAGCAGTGTCGGGGGTAGGAAGGCAATGTAGGAGATACAAGCAGGAACAGTAACAAATCAAACATCCCTCAAAGTACCATAGACCCTGCCACGAGCTGGGGGTTGAAAGACATGATATTCCTATTGGAATCGGCGATTCACTTGGTCAAACTGCTGTTTCTGCATATATTGGTCATCCATAATTTTGGTTTTATTCAAGGTTTTGGATTGATAAGAGATCGTCCACCTCAAATGAGACATACCTGTTCCATGTACAAATTAATGTACCCTTTGGTAATCAAACATGGCAATTGAAAATACAGGATTTTCCCATTAAAACCTCCATTTATAGGGGATTTACAATTGCCACAGTTTGATTACCTGAGGGTAAACCACATATTTAAAAAAACATTGTGATTTCCACAACCGTGTAAATTGCCAGATGGTAGCCCCCATTAATATCCATTCTCGTTGCTTCAATCTCTGTTAATCACCATAGAATCCCACTACATAAATCCCACTACATAAATCACCGTTGCTTCAATCTCTGTAAAATCATCCGTACAGTAGTACAACGTAAAATCATGCATAGTACTACACATCTGTTTGTAAATGGTTGAATTTCCATCAAGCTCCATCCCCCTGATTACAGGAAGAAAAGGAAGAGAAGGCGCAACAGCTCAGTGCTGGACATTTTCCATGGGGCCGAAGGATAGCTAAGTTGGTTTATAAGCAGCTTACTGACAGGCAGAGTTATGGTAGACATATGGAGGTTTCCTAAAATAGGGGTACCCCCAAATCATCCATTTTAATAGGATTTTCCATTATAAACTAACCATTTTGGGGTACCACCATTTTAGGAAACCCCCATATCTATAGCTTATCGGTTTTAGATGGTTTTAGCCAACTTCTATACCTAAAGGGGCCCCATTTTGTACGGGTTATCCCGAAAAGGGGGGCCGCATAAGGAAACCTGCCTTTTCAATGTGGAGGAGGAGTCCTTAAAACAGTGGATGCTTCGTGTTTTCCAATCATCTTTGCGCAAAATCCACTCAGAAACTTGAAGCTGTAAATTTGAGTTCGGACAATCCTGATGGTTCCTGCAATTTCGAGTGATATTGGTCAAACCATCTCCATTTTGGTAGTTTCAACTGCGCATTGATGGTGTTTTTTTGTCCCCAGAACACAGCCCGGACTTCTTGGGGGCCTCCGTACCTTTAAGATTTGTTGATAGATTGCATTTGAGCCACCTCTGAATTGGATGGAATTAGTGCATCAAGGAGTTTTTGTTTTGACTTTAGCCTTTTTAATGATTTTTCTTGTTCTCTTTCTTTTCCCTTTCCTGTTGTGTGATGTCGTATGATGGTTTCTATTTGTTTCCTTTGCGCCTTTCTTTCTTTCTTTCTGTTGGTTTCCTTTTTGTTCTGTTCTTTTCTTCCTGTTGTTTTTGTACATTTGCCCTTTTCATTTTCCAGGCTTCTGTCTTTTCTCTTGTCTTTTTCTTTTTGACCTGCAAGCCTGCAAGCTGTATTCTTGGTCTTCATGCTTTTCATAGGGGCACCGTCACCATCAATGCCCATATGTTTCCCATAATCTTCATGTGTGGTCATAGTTTTCCCATAGTTTTCCCATAGTTTTCCATAAATCCTAGCTGATTCCCAGCGCTTCCAGGAAGAAAAGGAGAAGCTGCAGAAACGTCGCGAGCGACAGAAAAGTGATGCGTCGGACGTGTCTTGGCAACGGGAAGCTGGTTTTTTGTGGCTGCTAAGTCGGAGATGTAACCATCAAATCATGGGTTTATACATCCCTATGGATCCAAACACTGTCTGAGAAGGTACTTCATACCATCATACCCCAAGTTCCTCCTAAGAAGGTACTTGGATCCATAGGACATGTTTATACCATTCAAACGGGCATATAGTTGCAACATGTTGAAACATGACGGTTGGCTGACGATGTTTTCGGGATTACATAAGCCATACCCAATATACCTTTAAAATTAATGGGTACATCAATCATTGATTCAGGTTGGATGATGATTGGAAGGGAGTTATCCAATCTTTTAGATATTGGGGATTGTCATGATCCAGGAAATGGATCCCTATTTACCAACCATCATATAATTAATGTTCGAAATAGTTTGTGCATCCCATATATAAGACCCACAATTTAATTCGTTTCCGGGGTGAATTTCGGAATATATAATCAAGCTTGTATCATGATGAACATCGTATGAGGTTTTGACCCGGTTGATCACCCAATCAATGGGTATGGCGACTTCGTGGCAGTATTATTTTGGACCAACAAGTGGTATTGTCTGATTTTAAACCTCTCTACTGTAAGACTTTCATTTGATTAACCGTTGGGTTGCTAGGTAACTATTGGTTGCCCTCTGGTAATCAAACATGGCAATGGAAAATTCACCATTTCTAGATGATTTTCCCAGCTATAAACCTATTTTTTTAGGGGATTTCCCAGCTTGCCACGTTTGATGACACCGGAGGGTACGTATTTTTTGGGTGGCCACTTTGGATGGGCAAACAACTCACCAAGAATGAGTGCAGGGTATCAAAGCTGAGCCATGAAAACTTGGCACTAGTGATGCCGTTGGTATTTCCCAAGGAACAAAAGGAACAGTTTTCACAACATATTGGTGATTTACACTTGGTTTAAATGGGATAGGGGAGTAACATTTTAATTGTTGAATTGCTGTTTTTTTTGAGTTGTTTGTGACATGTTTCATGCCGGTCCCATTAGATATATTTCTGTCTGGTCTCAATTACATGACACATTTAATTTAGCCATTTGATATCCCACATGTTCCAGGTTTGTTTTGTCTACTAAGAGTGACCCAAACCGTGACGCAGTCATGTAGGTAAATGTACCATGGTAGCTTGGAAGGATTGTAGTCTCACACACGTAGATTTTAGCCTTTGGGTGATTGGACAGGTAACCTCCTTATGTGCCTTTGATAGTTATCAGCTTTTATCATGGAATCAACAAACATGAAACAAGCATTAGAAGAGATATTTCACTATCCGATTATAAGTAATTAGTAATTACCATTATAGGCCGTCACAATCATGTATACCATCATATGTAGGATACCTCCAAATTGGTCTACATCGCTATATCGCGATCGATGACGACACACCCGTCATGGAATTCGTCAAGGCCGAAATTGTGGCACCAGCCTTGTGGCACAGCATGGCGTTTCCAAGGTGTGTCGAAACCACTCAGTGGTCGCGAAAAAGGGGACTTGCAGGTCAAGATGTTGCAGACATCAAATTGATCGACATGCTGACCGGAGGTCTTCAGCATTATGGACCTATGGATGTAGATTGTTGTCCAATGGTCTTTATTCCACCGATTAGCTATGTATTACTTACATGTAAACCGTGCATGAACCACATATCATATATAAAGCATGTATGCATGCACCATAAACCCTAGTGGTTTGTGTGAAAATGGGGTACAGCATACCCCCCCCACAAAAAAAAGGGGGAACATGATAATTAGCCAATTATTGTAGTGGTTTTCCCACTATTTTTGAGAAATTCATAAAACACATGGTTGTTGCCAGCAAGAAAACGTTACGTTCAACAGATTTGTTTTAGGAAAACAATGCAAAACATGGTGATTAGCCTCGAATATAGATTGCTGCAATTGTTTCCTCAAACCTCAGTATTACGTATGGTAGATTTCCCGATCATATTCCCCTTTCAACGCAAATAATTGGATCATCGCAACATGGTTGCTTCTTAATCACGGATGCTAGTGGTTAAAAAATGTTAACACCTATTTTGATAGTCGAATCTCCAAGTTTGCTGGTGATATAACATGTTATGCCGGGGACAACCCAAATTCCATTGAAATTATATCAACTTTTTTAAATAGCCCACCATGTCCTCATGATTCCTATAATATCCTATAATATTCCCCGGTAAAATCCCCATGTTTTAAATCCTCCTTTTGACCACAGACGGGGGACGTTTGCCAGAAAAAAAAGATAATACCATGGATGTCCCAGATTCCCACTGGTTGGTTGATAGAGGTTTCTTCATTCAACAACCAACAGCTATAGATGATCCTTAAGAATCTCATCCCCCTAGTATTAAACACCCTCAAAATGGTCCTGAAATGTCCTGCAGTTCTGTTTTCATATGTTTTCCAATCCTCTACATCCACCATGGTGTCTGGGGAGTGTTTTTTTTAACCGGGGAAGATAGGAAACTCATAGTTTCCCATATGTCTTTGCGCTCTTTCTTGATGGGTCAATCCTTATGAATCAGCAATAATCATCAAAAAAAACATAAAATCTCCATGGATTAAACCTCCAAATCATATATACCCTCTGGTAAACTAACATAGCTATGGAAAATAACTATTTTTAATGGGAAAATCAACTACTTCTATGGCCATTTTCAATAGCTATGTTCAAATTACCAGAGGGTAATCATCATAAAACTCCACAAAATCTCCATAGGGGATCACCCCTTATAGCCCTTTATAGATCATCAATACCCATGAAAGCCCCATGGATCCCAAGGTCTTCGCTATCTTGGGCATCGCCAAGTCCAAGGCTGGAACCGGACGGGGTTTCAGTCAGCGCAGCATGGGAAAGCATAAAGATACGGTGGATGGAAGAAATCTTGCACCAGTTGATAGGTGGTTGATCCCACTAGTTATAGGTTGCTTTTTACCATCCAAGGTGGTGCAGGTTTCTTCCATCCACTGTATGTTCATTTTTTTGCGACTGATGTTTTAATGCTTAAGAACATCAAGGTGTTTTTTTAATGGTGTTCTTAACTTATGTTTTGAAAGGGATGGTTCAATCACCACGAACAATGTTGTTTACATGGGATTATCATGTGAGTTGCTTTGAATGTTTACCATAAAGAATTGTTTCACTCCACTTTGTAAGTGGGTTGGAACACCAATAATAGTTAGATTATAACCATACGTCTCCCACTTACAGCTCCCATCTATAACCGGCAATATAGCATACTTGCTAAGTAGGATGAACCACAAAGCAGGATTTTGACCTGTGGAAAAAGGATTGGTCTAATCAAATCATAGAGATTCAATCTTTCAGAAATTGGAAGGAAATATCAAACACAATGAGGTTATGACTTTGTGGAGGTTCCTTGCTGTTGCAAAGAATCGTGGCCGGAAAAGGTTGTCACGTTTGATCGATGGAGGATAGTGGGATTTGAGCAACAACAATGGGCAGCTGTGCTGAGAGTGACCAACTAGGAGCAGAAAGTTAAACAGATCTTTGGACCATTTTCTACCACAGCAAGGTTTAAGACTTTCACTCGGGGACAACTTTGATGTATAGTTTCTTACTTTCTTTTGCAATATACTGTACAATATATGCAAATGTGGATGTATGCAAACCAACGATTTGACTTTTCGTAGGGTAATCAATATTGGCCAATTTTACCCAAGAACATGACATACTGATCAAGAGTAATTGGACAATACCACTCTACACAAACAACGTTGAGGTGGGCATACCTCATGTTTCAATGATAGCTCATTGCACATTTCGGTGTGCAATTTGTGTTGTATATATATATATATATAGTGGTCTTATGTTTTATATTATGGTTTCCCACTACTCTCTGGGTGGGAAGTCACCCCGACTGATCCAAAATCTTGCGTTTAGTTGGGGGGAACCTACCGGGAAAGTCGCCCCAACATGCGTTCAGTTGCGGTGGAGCAGTTGCATNTTTAGAAGTAAAAACTGCTTCATTTAGCTTGTGTTTATGCTGGTGAACTTGTTGTTTTGTCATGCCTGGCTCATTCAGGTGACCATCGAGAGAAACCATTGTAGAGATTTGTAGAGTAGTTGCTTCGATTCATCTACTTAGGTTGCTTTTAGTGATCCTTACTGTATAGATCTGTTGCTTGGCCGGNGAGAGAAACCATTGTAGAGATTTGTAGAGTAGTTGCTTCGATTCATCTACTTAGGTTGCTTTTAGTGATCCTTACTGTATAGATCTGTTGCTTGGCCGGCGCTAATCGGCTGCCGACTCACAAAAGGCTATTTTCTGACCTCGTTCGGGCCTCGTTTTGGCCTCGTTTTTTACCTCGTTCGGAACCTGGGATTTGCAGCCCACTTTCGGGCTCAGTTCTATCTGAGGAGAAGCAAGGTTTGGCCACTGAAATTGGTTGCAGAAATTCTTACATCTTAGAACACAGGAGATACCCTGAGCATCGCCTTTTGATTACAATCAATTGTTTTGATTTATAGGCCTGAGAAATCATATATTTCTAATTGATTTTTCTTTTGAAAAATCAATTTGAAAAACATAGGTTTTTAAAGGTAAAAATCAAAAAGGAAATCAAAAGAAAAATAAAAAAAACATGCCCAAAAGTAGCACGTTTTTTGGCAGCATGCTCCATATCCTTTGGGTGGCTTTGCACCTAAACTGTATGTATACACACAGCTAGCTANCAGCATGCTCCATATCCTTTGGGTGGCTTTGCACCTAAACTGTATGTATACACACAGCTAGCTAAGCAACCCTGCTGGCCCTTTCCAAAGCCATTTGGCCTAGCAAAGCCCAAGTAGCCTGAAAATCCTTTTCCAACGTTTCCAGTGTACATTGTGCCTTTTCCAAAGCAAGAAGCTTTTCCACAGTAATCTCCAACTTCCTGCTGGGTCATGGTCACTCCATGGGCTTGCTAGGCTTTCTTCATT